>LLKJ01001153.1:0-25196 GCA_002242865.1 Clarireedia sp. CPB17 | reverse complement strand
GGGAGTGGGAGTGGGAGTGAGAACGAAGGGAGCAGATAGTTCATAAATGGTGGAAAGAAGGTGGAAGTAAGTAGTGTGTACGGCTGTTACGATATATATAACATGGTAGAGAAGGAGGGAGATACATAGAATTTAGAGACTGAAAGGCGGCACGCCTCATACAGAAGAGTTCATAGCGAGGATACGAGTATTTCATTCCTCGGTTTCTGGATCACGGCAAGGAGTTTCGGTGTCGTTTTGGGTGGGCAGCGCAGTGGAATGGAGATATGTGGACTGACTGGCTGCGTTTTGTGTATAGATACTTATGAGATCGGTATCAGCGGATACATTAGTCTCTTTACTATTCTCAGTTTGTACAATTCGGATTCATCAATATACTAAGTTTGGCAGTGAGCGGAGTGTTATCTATCTATGGCTTTAGACAATATTTCTATAGGAGTTGGTGGGCAGGTTTGCAGGTTGGGTGGGATATGTAAATGAACTTTCATATATTTGTTGATTTACACAGCAGTTTCTTTCTAGCACTACAGTATTCACTACTAGACCCTTCCTTACCAACAATCTTCATCTGTCTTCGAAGTCTTCACCAGATCAGAGATATGCAGAATGTGAAAGTTCTTCCCTTTCCCTACTTGAACATTCTCTCCGATGAAGAAACGCTGAAAGTTCAGCCTTCCCATCAGCTTTCTTTCCTAGCTTGTATTTACCCGAGTGGGGAAATAATGAGAATCGCTGGGCACCTCCTATTCGCACTCCGACCTCTGACCTCTAGGCGAGCTTGGAGGAGACGAGGAGTTTGATGATGCTTTCCTTATCACGACTTATCCCTCAAAGGTGACTGAGGAGATGTGTAGATTAGGCAATGATTGAGTGTGCAGGAGGGGAGGAAGGCTAGCTGGTGGTAGTATCACTGTTCGTGGAGCTGGTGGAAACTAAATTTGGATGTATTTGTGTGTACGTCTAGTCTGGGTTTTGCTTCTCGCACTGGTAGTTTATCGTCAAGAGAGGCAATGTGTGGTGAATCACAGCTCATCCGAAGTGCAAATATGAGAGCTTTGTTTGTATTGTCGTATTTCAGTTCATCAACAGCTAGAATACGAACAATGGTCTGGTGGTTTTCTCTCCAGTGATAAGTTCGCATAGAAAGATGTGTGTTATTGTTGCTAGCATGATTTGGATGTTTATCGGATGGTTTGGGACCTGAACAGTTGAAATACTGAGAGTGTTGCAGAGTGCAAAAAAACCTTTACGCAGCACGGGCAACACCATGGTCGAGTATTCATCCGAAGTAGCGTTCTGGATGTCTTCTCGTACATGTTCTTGATGCATATTCACACAGCGCTCATGAATTCTCTGTCATCAAAAGAGTGTTGCAAGTGGGAATGGCATTTGTCTGCATGCTCGTGTTTTCTATTTTTGACTTCTGTGAGTCGCATTGAGACATTATGAAGCGATGCGGTGACTTATTTATACGGCGATACAGTGAATTATCAACACCACCCCTTAATGCGAGTATATGTGGCCGATTGAGGGAAATGGACCACAATATTCACAGTCGGGGCAAATAAGCGCACCTGAGGTTATTCGCACATGTCGGTTCAAAAACCAACCCGGTGCCTACGTCAATGGTCTCTCTTCCCCAGACCTCCTCTTCATAAATCACTCTCCCATCCCAGCACTCCAACCTACTACGCAAGATCAATCCCAATATCTCCGAGCTCAGAGTAATTGCACGTTTCAGAAACCAGCCTTTTTCGCCAACCCTCAAGCAAAACCATCCTACTCAGCATCAACATGCCTTCAACAACCAAACATGACGCTGCTAGCTCATTCAACCCCGTCCCTATAGCCGGGAAGAGTATCCATGATCTCCTGACCATCAATATGAACAAACCCAAGCAGATACCAACCTGCATCACGGATATGATCTGCTGTATGTGCAGCACTACTACTCGGCTTATCTTCGGTGCACCAGGAGCGACGAGCTGCGATGGGTGTGGACATTTTGAATGCAATGATTGCGAGTACTCATAAGCGTTGCGAGTATGATTTCTTTGCGGAGATTGAACACTTGCTTTGGCGTTGTCAAGATGGTAAAATCGCGTTGGTGGTGAGTGCTTTAGAGTGAAAGCATCTGCAAGCGCTTGTGATGTAAGGGCTCGTCCTTGGATGCTTTTCGGAACGCGGAAAGTTCGTATGTTGGAGGAGGGAGTTTTTTCTGTAGGTCAGATCCGGCGGAACTCATTGTGGTGTAGTTGCAGTTGGAAGGAAACTTTGGTCTGGAAATCTAGGGACAGGAAGGATTGGTCAATGGAAAAGCTCCCTAACGACTGGTTTTGGATTGTAACTTTCGGTTCTGTAGCCGCTTAATAAATAAGACATCAACTGATCGGAAGCAGGTTCCTTCCCCAAAGTGATGAGAATAATGCTTTGTGATATTGTCAATAACAAGAACAGCGTGCTTCCGTGACGTTGCGTAACCCCCAGCAAGCAAATATGAGCTTTGCTTGAGCAGCGAGTGGAGTACTCCGGTCCAGCGGCCATAGAGCTCTTCGGTCCTTAATCCGTTGGCTATGCAATATTGAAATAGTGTCCATGATAGCATCATGCGTGGAATTGGATATTGAAAGCTGTCCAAGACTTCAATGTATGCATCGTCTGTATTCTTAGAGTAGTTCTCCACCTCCAGCCAGTATCACTTACTGGAACAAGTTCAGAACTGCCGCGAACTTCGACCACTTGCGTTCAAGCATTTAATACGAGTGAGAGAGGTATGAGGCAAGCGACAGGCAGGTAATCCTTAGAGGAAACCACACCTTTAGAGATTGGATCGTGATTGATCGTTAATCTGCGATGAGAGTCCGCCTGCAGAATCTTAGATTGTTAATGTTCGGCAGTTGACCTTGAGTTCAAGATTTCGAAGAGAGTGGCGAAGTCTAATGCCGACGACTGTAAATTGATGTGACACAGTGAACGTGTTGAGCTTATGCGACAGAACACCATCGACATTTCAACATAAAGTAGGTTTGTTGACTTCTATATATGACTCTTGATAAGTGTCGGCATATAGGATACAAGGTCAAATTCAGGTGGGTAACGCGACCCGAAAAACAACCTCCACTGGTGGAATTTGATCCAAGAGATTTACCGGAAAGTGCAGTCTTTCATCAACAACCTCTAAATTCACGAAGTCCCAATAAACTCAAACATTGATATTGACAGCTGTCGCTGTCTCAATGCCTTAGCATCGGTAGTTGGCATTCCGGATTGCTTTAGGATATATCTGTCAAATTGTTAAGAGGTATAGTGGTTAATGAACCAACCACCACACACCTGTGATCGGAACAAGTTCCTGCAGAGGCACCATCGCACTTTGAAGATAGCACAACATAATTGGGCTTATCTTCTCGTCGGACAACATTCATATGGGTTGGCCGCGAATGAAGCCGAAACTCCCTGGTAACATTGATTACCTGCAGCAGGCCCCTGTCAACCGACCCTTGGACAACCGACTTGTTCATACGAGATTAATGACGCTGGGTTTTTGATTATGCAAACAAAAGCGGCGTGAGAAGATAATGCTACATACGCAATGCAATCGTGAATTGGGTCGTGTTACTGTTTTGTTGTGTTTTGTGGGAGGTGGATGTACATGGTTCCTGATAGAGAACGTGCAACGTGTCCGAGATATCAAGAGAAGCGCTGTTGTATTTAATGTAGGAATACATTGATTGCAAAGGTTATCGGTTCCGATCAATTCGATAGTTTGTGTTATGGGTATCTATTTCCTCATGCTTTAACAGGATGTGGCGGGAGAATTTTCCTGTACAACCACTGTGCAAACTTAACGCTAGGTTCATCAATCAACTTGGTGACAATCTCTGCCAACCATAGATTCGCCGGGAAAATAATGAGATGCGGCAGGAGGAAATTCAGTTCTAGACCGAATGGTCCTGCATCTGATATGGGAAAAAGATTCGTCCATGGTACAAGTTCTGGCATGTCGCCTTTCGGTCGCCCAACTGCTGCATATAACCTATCGGCAAGTGTATACATGAGTGGGCCATGTACTAGATAGAAGGCGAAAGATATGCGGCCTAGATATTGGCAAAACCGTGTTTCGAAGAAGCTCTTCAGGGAAGGAATGCGTGGGACGGAAGCAACCAGTGCAAACGAAGCCCAGAAAAGGTAGAAGAATTTGTAGTCAAAAACTGCCTGTGGCTTCAACATTGATAGATAATACCAGCCAGGGGATTGCCTGAGCTCGTTAAGGTCGTCGCTGTGAGAAGGAATTCCTCCGAGGTATAAGGCGACAATGAAAAGATTGAAGAATATCAGCTCTTTGAATGACTCGAAAAACC
This sequence comes from Clarireedia sp. CPB17, assembly GCA_002242865.1. Lineage (NCBI taxonomy): Eukaryota > Fungi > Ascomycota > Leotiomycetes > Helotiales > Rutstroemiaceae > Clarireedia > Clarireedia sp. CPB17. Next base: position 20,835 of record LLKJ01001153.1, on the reverse strand, counting down.
AAACCCATCGTGGTAGATCGTTGTTTTCGGCCAGTAACTCCAAATCGCAGAGAAGCATTCCTCCCATGAAGATGGCACAATGCGATCCGTCGACAATATACATGAAGTAGTATATCAGTCCAACTTCACACCATAAGCGCGCATTTCGTGTGGCTCTCGAAAAGGCTAGGAGTGACGTGTAAATGGCGATGGAACCTCTAAATTCGACAGGAATTGACCAAGTGTGGACGTTATATGAGAACCAAGGCTTGCCGCCAAGCCTAAATACATAAGTGAAGTTCTTCAGCTCGGTGTACCAATTCCAGACCTCCTCGCGCCACGTCGCTTTCTGGTCGGCGTCAATCCAGATACCAAAGACGTGCCATGAAGTCATGTACAAAAAGGTCGTAGCAATGATTGGAATATAGAGACGCAGCCAGCGTCGGAATAGAGCAGACGATAGATTGTCTCCAAGCTTGACGAATTCGCCCGCTTGTATTAACATCAGTGGCTTTCTGGACAACACAAAGCCTGAGATGACGAAAAAAGTTGTCACTGCGAAGTGTCCTCCAACGAGGAAGTTCCGTACCAGCGGCAGACAAGCCAGATAATACTTTCCGTCGAAGCCGAACGCACTCTCCAAGATCTTGTCGCTTCCTTCCGCTGAACGAGTCCATAACTCATGATGCATAACATAGACAAGCAAAGCTGCCCATCCTCTCAAGCCATCGAGCCATGCAGTGCTGCTTGCTTGCTTTGGTGGGCCATTCGTCCTGTTAAAGATCGAAGGTCTCACGATATCTGCGCAAAATTTCTTCGCTTTCCAATACTTTTCAGACGGTTTGGTGAAATCTGTTTGGATCTCATCCATATACGTCTGATCCAGTAGGCCTCCATATTCAGCAGGCATTTTCGATATTCGTTACACTCGCAATTGGATAATCATGAAGTGGATGTCGCCTTGGGCAGATCCGGTTGAGATCTCGCGAGGTTTGAGCTAGTTAGTAGATGTGAATGAAGAAATTTCGTTAACTTATGCCATGTAGGTGAGCTTGTCGCTGCCCTTGCGCTCGAAAGCTTGATCACAAGCAAGAATTCGTCTGTGCCAGCCATCCCCGAGGTTCGGGTGCCGATCTTATGCGGGGTACCGAAACTGGGTGTATTTTTTTTTTTCAATATCACATCTGCGCTGATCAATTGATTTCGTGGCCCTCGTTCGGATGACAAGGGGAATTGAGGATTAGTTCCAACAGCTACTACCAACATTGGAAAATGATTGGCATACAACACCCAAAGCTAGAGCGGTTGGTTCTCGTGCTACCAAACCTCACATAATATACCGAGGCCACTAGATTGCCTCGTTACATCGAAGCCCGGCCAAGTTACCCCACGGGGATGTACCCACTGCACCCCTGATGTTAGTATCTGATGCCATTGGAGAATGGCAAACGACTATGTTATAGTGGCGGCATTAGTTGCCATTAAAGCAACCGTCTGCATAATCTTCACAAACTCTGTCAGGGACAAAAACCAGCCCCTGGTAAATGGCACCGGCTATGGAAAACCTCATTTGGAAATCAGAAAGCGATTGAGGCCCGCAATCCTGATCAGATTTTATTAAAATCTGTACTGCCTGACGTCAATCTTGCAAAGTCTCAGCTGCAGAATACCGCTTTTGTTATGTCCCGGAGGCATTCCCCGATCTATTGAAAGTCGAGAGAAAACCTCGGATAAGATATTTTACATCTGATTGATTTCTGCTCCTCGTCGCAGAACGTTAACATGCATTTGTTCCTCCCTGAGAGTCTGAATCTGTATGCAACCACGATGGATAAGTTACGCAAAACGCAGAGGCTACAGCCTACGACATCCCAGTTTGGTGGTCGTCTGCCGAGACAAATCCAGAGAGCTTTGCCAATTTATGCTATCCTCATAATACTCATCCTCATCATATCGAACGCGGATACTTTGAAGTCGACCTCGATAAGTCGTCATAGCGCACCAAAGCGCGATTTATCACAGAAGACTTTCAAGGCGAGCACAGACTTTCCAAGGAAGATATGGCAGACGTGGAAGATCGATCCCTTAGGATTCGCAGAAAGAGATCTCCTTAGTGCAAGGACTTGGACAAAACTCAATCCGGGACATCGATACGAGGTGCTGACCGACAACAACGACATGTATTATGTCGAATCGCATTTTGGCCCAGATGGTATTAATCGTCCAGACATCGTCGAGATGTATCGATCGCTGAAAGTTCAAATCATAAAGGCGGACTTGCTGCGGTACTTGATCATGTACGTCGAGGGAGGTGTATACACAGACATTGACGTTGAGGGATTGAAGCCCGTCGACAGATGGATACCCGACCGATATGACAAGGCGGAAGTAGAAATGGTTATCAGCGTCGAGATTGACCAGCCCGAATACGTCGACCACCCAATTCTTGGCAAGAAATCGCAGTCTTTCTGCCAATGGACCTTTATGTGCAAACCTCGCCTTCCAGTCATGCTGACACTTGTCGATAACATCTTGGCGTGGCTAAACGATGTCGCAAAGAAACAGAAAGTTCCCATCTCTGACATCAAGCTAGACTTCGATGAAGTCTTGTGTGGAACAGGGCCTTCGGCCTTCACTGGCGCCATTATGGAACAGATGAGCAAGAACGTAGGCCATAAAGTTGAATGGGATACCTTTCATGCTATGTCAGAGTCAAAACTCGTTGGTGGATTCCTGGTTCTGACCGTCGAGGCCTTCGCTGCTGGACAAGGACATTCCGATTCTGGAAACCATGACGCAAGAGGAGCTCTGGTTAAGCATCATTACCACGCCTCCGAATGGCCATTACTGCATCCTCGTTACAGTCATCCGATATACGGTGAAGTTGAGAAGTGCAACTGGGAACCAAAATGTATCCAAGCTTGGGACGCGAATAAAGCTGCCTTCGATGCACTTTCACCAGAAGAGCAGGCTCAGAAGATTGCGGTCAAGGAAGCACTTGATGCTCACGATGCACTCCATTCCCAAATGGGCGCTTCAAAGTTAGACTTGGATAAATTAGCGACGCTGAACCTACCGCAGACACCCATGGGTGAGAAATTGGATCTATCAGGCCTAAGTTTACCTCCGAAGTCAGTTCCCGGGCCAGCCGTGAAGGACCTTAGCTTACCATCCAACCAGATAGAACCGAAACTGGACTTGACAGGCCTTAACTTACCTCCGCAATCACAAAAGAAAGCACAGTTGGATCCCAACCTAGAACTTAGCGGTTTCACATCGAATTCAAAGCCTTTGAATTTAGATCCAGGCCTGGCGGGTCTAAACTCGCCTCAGCAGCCATTAGCTCCAAAACTAGACCTGAGTGGATTGAAGCTGGACCCTAACCTTGCTGAGTCGAAACCCTTTGGCAGGTGATTGGCGAATCTGATGGTTTGGCTCGTGGCAAACCTCTGGGGAAATCCATGAGAGACAATATGTATGAAGGGACATTCTGCTTCGTTTCGTTAAAGTCGATTACTAGATTTTCAAGCGTGAGAAGGTCGGTCTTAGGAGGTCGTAGAGCATGGGGTTGGACGTGCGATGTTACCAATTCCCAATGGAGTCTAACGACAAGCTGTTCTGGGAGCTCAGCGTGTATATGATTTGAGTTGGTTTCGGTGGAGTTCAGGATTAGGTTAAGACTTGCTCAGGTCATGATGTCGTTATGTCAGTTATGAAGCTTTTATAAAAGCATATATAGTATCCACGTTTACATACCTAATAGATAAAGAAATGTCTCATTTTTCTCAAACTTGGAAAACTCATCTCATGAATTCGAAGCCAATGCGGTTTCTCGTACCTATCGCCAATCGCAACGGAGAACCATCATCCGGTGGGGCTAACCAACGCAACTCAATTGAAAGAAGGGAAACTTCATCCAGCTGTTAGATAAGAGTAGACTAATACACGATCGCATTCGCATTGGACGACTGCACTCGGTTTCGACACCACGTTCAGTGGGCTGAAACTAGCCAGACCCCAGAGCCCCGGAAAAACTTGTCTAAGATGAACACATCACAAGCATTCCCGTATGAAAACCAGTAGAAGAATCATTCGATTTCACCCAAGCTTCCGTGAATCTATAAACGGCTCTCAGACATCAGCCAAGATCTTAAGCTATTCTTGGGATCTTGCCCGGCTAAAAAGTACCACCTCGATGCTGTCTCTGCGGTATAATTATCATCGTGAGCTCGAAATCCTTTTGCCGTGTAGCTTCGATGAATAATACCCGATGACCTTCCTAGAACAGAAAGTTGGTGCAGTCAGCCACCCATACGATAGGGGCTGAATGAGCTCTGAGGTGTACTTTGGATAGACCGATACTTTGATACATGTAAGAACCGTATGCAATGTAACCCTCTCTTCATGAGAACTATAGGATAAAATGTGTATATTTTTAAAACATGGCGATGATGCAGAATGCGGTGTCATAGGAAGAATGCGAATAATTGTTCCTATAGGGCTGTTAGGATTCTGAGGCTCCATGGTGGAGAAGCCGTGGAGGCTGTGTAGTTCCCTTCCTGGTGATCATTGGTGGGTAACCTTCCTGTGTAGAATCGCTTCAACTTTTTGGTCGCGCGAGATTCAGTGCGGAATACCTATACGGGAGATGTCAGTTCGTCGCGACGCTACAACTCCACGTGGCAACAGTAAGGGTCTCTTTCAGTGCTAGTATGAAGCTGGATCCACCTACTCGAATATTCGAGGTTTTCGAAGCGGAGACAAATTGGAAGGAAGTATCTTAGTTTAACGTGAAACTGGAATAGATCAGAACGCGCCCGCTTATCACTGTCGCTGTGAATATTTCGTAAGTTAGCGATGGGAATGGCAGGATGCAGCGTTTCAAACGCTCGAAAATGCCCAGACATTGTCAAACAGCCGTAACGATGCCTAAGCTAGACGGTCGTACCTTTGGCCCTTCTCATACAACATCATCTAACTGTTGGATGTTTTATGTAATAATCTTACAACGCTCTTATGGGGCAGCTGCAGAGCTCGCAAGTACAATGATGATGTTCCTCAGGGTGTGTGCGCAGATCGCTCTTTCCGACCAACCGAACCGTATGATCGCTCGCTTGAAGCCAGCCACCGATACTGTAGACAACAATAGATTCTTACATGTACTTGCAGGAACAGGACACCCTCAGTCCTGCTTCGAAATAGCCAAACCAAGAGACATCCAACTCATGATGGGGAGTCTTTTTATTGCGGAGCTTTTGGCGCGACACAGTAAGCCAACGGCCACAGAATGGATAAAGCGGAGACGATCGCATAAATACTTCGCGACTATCTCGAAATGTAGTCAAGCATCTCTATCGCGATAGTCCGAGCTGCGGTGTGGATCTTCATCCCGCAGTGGTTCTGTCTTTTGTTGGTTTTTTATACGATAGCGTCATTTCAGTGCAAATCCTGAACCCGCTCACATTCCAACATCATGTCCACGTACGCTGCACTAGTCGGTGCCAGCTCCGAGCTGAATCTTCCGCCTGCTAGCACCGAATACCCCTCCCAGTATGGAAGAGCCTCTTCGCTAGAGCGTCCTCTAAATAGTGGAGGGGAGGACGAGAAGCAAAGTGAAGAATCTATCAAGTCAAGTGTAGATATGGAGAAATCTGAAATGCTTTCCATGGACGTCGAACAGAAGAAGGGGTGGAGATTCTTTGGGACTTTTGCTTGTTTGGCGATCTTGAACTTTGTTTGTGCTATCGATGCAACCATTCTGAGTGTGGCTCTACCTGTAAGAACTTCTGAATATTTCTTGTTGTCGTCGTTTCTCTTCCCTGTTGTGACGACGGAGACTGATCCAACGTGCAAAAGACTATCGCAACAGACATACATGCTACAGCTATTCAGGCTTTCTGGTGTGGAACATCGTTCCTGCTATGTTCTTCTGTCTTTCAACCAAGCTGGGCTGCCTTCTCTCACATATTTGGTCGCAAATCCGTGCTCTTGAGTGCACTTCTACTCTTCTCCGTCGGTACTATCATCGCGTCTGTTGCGAAGGATATCGCTCTTCTGATAGTCGGTAGATGTATACAAGGTATCGGCGGCGGCGGAATTGTTGGCTTGACCTATGTCATCCTCGCTGACTTGGTAACTCTTCGTGAGCGTGGGAAGTGGCAGTCTGTCATATCTCTTCAGTGGGCGATCGGATCAGTCATTGGTCCAGTCATTGGTGGAGCTTTTGCCGAGAAGGCTTCCTGGCGATGGATTTTCTGGTTGAATATTCCATTCTGCGTGATTAGTGCTGTGGGCATTCCGATATGCTTGAGGTTAAACACTAAAGAAGGTTCGGTGTGGAATAAACTGAAAGCGTTCGATTGGCTTGGATCATTCTTGTTCATTGCGTCGACTACAAGTGTGCTGATTCCGATCACATGGGTAAGTTATCCTGCGCACAAAGCCTGAGGTATATATCTAACAGATGATAGGGTGGTGTGATGTACTCTTGGAAATCCGCTCGCACTCTCATTCCTCTTCTCGTTGGCGTTGGCGGACTCATCATGTTCTTGGTCTATAACGTCCGCATCTCCAAAGATCCACTTATTCGGCGCTCACTCTTCAACTCCCCAACAGCCATCGTCGCATACTTTGGTACATTCATAAATGGAATTGTGGTCTGGTCGCTTCTTTTCTATATGCCTCTGTACTTTGAGGTGGCGAAGAATTTTACCTCTATCCAAGCCGGTATCGGTCTTTTTCCATTGACATTCACAACTGCACCCGCCGCTGTTGTCGTTGGTCTCGTGATTGCTAAGACCGGTCGATACCGACCATCCATCTGGTTTGGATGGGCTCTCTCCACTCTCGGGCTAGGACTTCTTATTCTTCTCAAAGAATCCACCAGCGCTGTCTCATGGATCTTTATAACTCTTGTCCCTGGAGTTGGGTTCGGATGTTTGTTCTCAGCTCAAGGTTTCGCAGCTCAGGCTTCAGCTTCCAGTGTTGATCTTCCATTCGCCGGCGCCTTGTACTCATTCTTCCGCGCCTTTGGCCAAACAATCGGGGTCGCCATTTCTGGTGTCATCTTCCAGAATACATTCAAGAAGAAGATTCTCGCCACAGCTTACTCTCGTTACGCTATCGAATGGAGTAAAGATGCATCGGCATTTGTCCAAATCGTCAAAATGTGGTCAAATACTGGTGCTGAAGGTGAAATGAAGGTGGTCGTCATTCGTGCGTATGTTGAGAGTTTAAGAATGGTCTGGATTATCATGTGCGCTATCGCTGGCGCGACTTTCTTGATGAGTGTTATATTCACCAAGGAAATTGCGATGTCGAGGGAGATCAAGTCTGATCAGGCGTTTGATCATGGATATAATAATAAAAAGTCAGCACAGTCTGGAGTCACCTTGGTCAGTGGACCTGATGAAGTTTAATTGAATTTAATGAAGTTTATGCAGCGGCGGGATTATTTTTTGGGAGAAAAATAATTCTTTGTATTTATTTGGTTCTGCATCGCATATAACGGTTCGAAAAATGGGGTAGAGAAAGATGAAGGTCTGGAATAGGGCGGCGTCGGCATATGTTTGGAAATACCCTCACTAGTACATACATTTTTGGAACAATTATATAGCATGTATATGACTATTGAATGAATTAAATATCACGAGCAAGTTAATCATTCCGAATCTTGGAATTCAAGGTGGGATTTTCCTACAAGTATATACAGAAATAGAGGGGGGATTATGGCAGTCCTTTACCACATAGCACTCGTACTTGTCCCCTTAACACGAATTCTAACCCACAAGAAACAAGATAACGCCCCAATGTAGCTGACTCCAGCAAACAAGATGACCCCCCAGAAGCCCTTTCTTCCAGCTTCGCTTGTGGCCGTCAAGATGTTTCCAGCAACGGGGATACTTGTCAAACAACCGAAAGCACAGAATGTGAACGCGCTGGCGTAGTACCGTCCATATTCCTGGGTACTACAGAGCTGGCCAAGACAGACGGGTACCAAAGTGACATTTGCACCGCTCACAAATCCGAACACGACGACAAAGATAATGAGGAAGGCTAAACTTGGTGGCTTGTCCGAGACTGCATCTGATAGCCACAGACCAAACACCGAGACCATTGCAAGAAATAAGCTTATTATCATGGTGTTGAAGCGACCTATCCTATCCGCTATATATCCAGGAAGAAACCGACCAATGCATGAAGCCCCGTTCAGTATTGCGAAAAGTTGGTAGGCCAAAGAAGCATCGCCGCTGGCAGCGTTATCTCCGCTGAGACCTTGGCGGGCCAAGTAGTAGCTTGGTAAGTATGTTACAGGAACAAAATAGGCCCATTCAAGAAGGAACACGCCCGCCGTTGTTACAGCCACAGCGCCAGTCCCGTCTCGATAAATGCGGGTAGAGGGAAGCATATCGCGCCAGGAGGCTTCTACCCCTTTCTTGGGCGGTAGGCGACTTCTGCATAGAAACAGGCTGAGGGCCCATAGCACTAGGAAAACAAAGCCGAGACAGCGCATAGTCCACGCCCAGCCGACTTCTGGAATCAGGTTCTGCATGATCAGCGGGAAAATAATACCACCCAAACTGCTTCCGGTGAGGGCGAGCCCACTTGCAGCGCCACGCCTTTTGTCAAACCAATGAGAAATGGCCCCCATGGCCGGCGTGAATAGGAAGGAGTTAACTATGCCACTGAGTACGGAGAAGGCAAGAATGAACTGGTAGTAGGCTTGGGTGTTGTTAGTGGCATCAATGTGACCGGTGGAGTGACAAGAACTCACTAGTACATTGACCTAACGCGAATGTTCCCGCAACCAGACATATCCCTCCGATGAAGATGAGCTCTTTAGGTCCTCTAGCATCAAAAATAGGTCCTATCGGGACACTGAAGATGTAGGACACAAAGATGTAAATACCGAATATCCAGCCGACTGCGTTGGGACTGCTCGAGGTGAGGATAGTGTTCGAGATATAGGCCTGAAGGACTCCTGTTGAGTTGACAATGCCGAAACCAGCCGTCATAGCGCACCACGAGCCTAGAACAACAGTCCAAGCTGCAATTCCCCCTTCAGGATAGGTGATGTCTACCTCATTTTCGTCTACTGAAGTTGATGAGGAACTCTCCTTGGCCTGGAGTGTTTGCCTCACCAAAGCTTGACCTGGCTGGTGACTGGAATCCACCAGTTGGCTTGCTGTTGCTGTAGGATACCCAACATGGCCGTACGTTTTCTGGTTCATCGTAGAGACTGACTGGCAAGAAAGATAAAGGAAGGTGTTTTACGACTTCCTGCTAACACCTCAATGTCCCCCTGGACAAAAAATATTTAGAACATGACTGGTTACAATGATGTACAGCATTAGCAAACGGCCGATAATATACTTCAGAAGAAAAGAAAGAACGTTATCATCTCCATGGGCCGACTATTAAACCGTTGGTATCTGCATGGTCTTTCTCCAGGCATGGTTGCAAGCGCTTGAACAACATAGTCGCAGTGGCAAAGGCAGACTGAACAACACATCCGCAGACTCGCAGGGGCAAGGCATATTTAAGAGTGTTAAAGTTACAATATAGACGCAGAGCTCTTCCCCAAAAAGCTAGGAGCCGGGAACTGGGAGCAAAAAGTGGTAGGAGCTTTGGATTGGGCTCATATCGGCGTTCGGGGAAGACTAGAAATATCGACCCGAAAGGATAATATGACCTACTACTTCGTAGCACTAAGGAACATAGATACGGAAGAGTGATCATGAAGACCCGAGCTATCCATGAAGCCGCCGAGGATCATAAGGATGCACGCTATGGACATGATGATTTTTGATAGTGGGGTCATAAAATCGATCTGATGAGCTTCAGTTCACCACACTATATACAAACTGCAACGTCAGTAATGGACATCTACTTAAGACAGTCTAAGGCTTGCCTATCGACTACAATTCAGCATACGAAGTTATCATGATGGGACTGAAAATATTTGTGAAGATCTGATAACCCCAGATAAGGTCTAAGGATCCATCAGCGCCTAAGTTGGCAAGTATCTGCCGTCTCCCAAAGACACCCCACCTTTACATGGTGCTCGTGCTAGCTTATATCCCGCAGGGCCCAGTCAAACCAGTAACAAGACATATCTTAAGTGGAGAAAATTGTAATTCTCCATCTACTTAGGATGGGGAAGAGAATTCATATCTTACCCAAAGTTAGCTCCGCTCTCATACCTCTGCAGATGAATCTGTCGTTTTCCAGATCTCAACGGGAGTTTACAAAATTCATAAATGATCCGCCAAGTCCGCTTTGCGAGTGGAGTGGACCAGCTATTTTCCGCCCTATGGAATTTTTTCCGTCTCCTTACGTGATCCTTGATGGCGCTGACCTACGCTATATAACTTAATTTGTCAGCGAATATTTGAGAGGGTTGGCCTAGGACGATGATTAATAGATAGCAAGCAGACTTAACTGAACATAATACATAGTTATTGTCTGTAATATATCGTCTTCTCAAATGATACTGCCTAAAAGTCTTGTTCCTTTCACTATTAACCCCGAAAATGACAACTGATATTCTCGTGCTCGGCTTAGGTGAGCTAGGCACGGCCGTCCTCAAAGGTCTCGCTGAGTATGTTTTTTCACTATACTTTCATCTCCCGGAAGACCCGAAATAAGCTACTAACCTACCTTCACAGCATTCTCCCTCCATCCACTACCTTAACCGCGCTCATCCGACCCAGCACTTTAAACTCCTCGACCCCATCCACTGCCCAAAAACTCGCCTTCCTCCAAACCCACAATATCACCCCTCTTCCCGGAGACATCGAATCTCTCCCCCCCAGCTCCCTCGCCGATCTCTTCCGTCCCTTCACCATCGTAATATCCTGTCTGGGGTACACATCCTCAGGGACCAAAATCCAAGAGAAAATCACACGTGCCATACTTGCTGCGCGGGTGCCTCATTTCATCCCTTGGCAGTTCGGTGTTGATTATGATGTGGTTGGAAAAGGGAGTGCGCAGGATTTGTTTGATGAGCAGTGTGGTGTTAGGAGTTTGTTGAGAAATGGTGAAGAGAATGGGGAAACGGAATGGGTGATTGTTAGTACAGGGATTTTTATGAGTTTTCTTTTTGAGGAGTTCTGGGGAGTGGTTGATGTGAAGGAGAAACAGTGGGTTGTAAGAGCGCTGGGAAGTTGGGAGAATAAGGTTACGGTTACGACGCCGGAAAATATTGGAAGGTTGACGGCGAGGATTGTAAGTTTCATTGTTTAGTTGTGGTTTGGTATGCGAAGTATGCCGGGACGGGAGAATGCTAATTTGATATTATGTGCAGGTATTTGAAGAACCAAGGATTAAGAATGAGGTTGTATTTGTGGCAGGGGATACTATCAGTAAGTTTCCTCCTACTCCATCAACACGACTACTTTACTTCTGCATCAGATGTCTAAATTGATAACCACTGACCATTGAGTTCAGGCTACGCTCAACTAGCGAATATTGTGGAAAAAATCACAGGAAGTGAAGTGAAAAGAGACCTATGGGATGTGAACAGTTTGAAGAAAGAGTTGGCTGAGGATGAAGATAATAGTGTGAAGAAGTACAGGGTTGTGTTTGCGGAGGGGAGAGGTTGTAGTTGGGACATGCAGAAGACATTGAATTTCAAGAAGAGGATCCCGGTGGAGGATGTAGAGACTTGGGCAAAGAAAAATCTGTTGGCGAAAAGGGTATGAGATAGGCATAGGTGGATGATGGTGAATTAACAGAATGAAAGACCTGGCTATCTCTTTAAACTTGGACGACATAAATGGAATGCTATTCTATGGTATCTTGTCTAGGTTCGCTAAAACCCTTTCATATACTTATGATTATCAGTGGTTTCTACCACCTCAAGCTTCATTCCAACAGCGACAGGGCCATCCATCCTTGGCACACTTAACATTCCGAAGCAAGGTTTAAACTTCATACCCTCATCGACCCGTCTATAACTCACCAGCGTATCCCACGGCTCCTGCTTATCTTTCTCCGCCGTGTCTGGATCAACATTTGGTACCTGGCACCTTGCGCATCGAGCCTGGACATCGATTTGGAGCCCACTAGATCCCCATACTGAAGACAGCAGTCCAGTGGATTCAGGTGCATTGATGATGTTCACCACTTTCCACCTATCCTCACTCCATGCCTCTGGGGCTCTATCCTCGTGGTCTTCGTCATTCTTACCCCGCACGATGATGTTCGCTCGGAATCTCTCGATGGTTATGGGATCATGGCCTTTCTTCTGTAGTCTGTCATTCAGTTCCCGAAGCGAAGCTTCATTGGCAATTAAGATGGACATAACATCAGGGAAATTCGTGCTCTCCTCCCTTCCTAGTATATGCGCCGATGCATTACCCCGCATGATTCTCGGCGTCGGTCCTTTATATACCAATTTCACATCCTTCTCGAAGAATTCAGAGAATATGCGATTGATTTCGTCGCCATAGATGTATCCGTCCGTCTCGTAGTCCCAGATCTTAACCTGCGCCAATGTTGTATTGTCTTTCAACCATTGTTCCGTCGGCCGCGCAGGGACGCTGACCCTTTTGTCCGTATTCCTTAGGCTTATAACAAGAGATTCGATCTCGGAGGGAGAATCCGCAGACGTGGTGAGGGAGGTATCGACTAGGGTCATGGAAGAGTTTTCGCGGATCGTTTGGAATCTATTGTCTGCGCCGGATACGAACATCCATCTTCGATCGAGATCAAGCCCATGCGTCGTCAGGAGAGTAGACTGAACAGAGATACCGCGACATGATTTGATGGGGTAGATGTAGAGCCCGGTGATCTCGGTGCTGGTGGAGGGGGGCGCGAACGGGTTCAAATTGCGGAACATAGTCGTCGTCGTCTATAAGTACTAGGATAGAAGATATGTGAGATCCGCTTGCTCTTTGATATGATGAATGTGCCGTCCCGCTGCGTTTAGCCGTCCGAGATCGTTCTTTATATATGCAAATGCCGAAATATAACAGGGAGAGAACAATGACTCACGCCAGCGTCATAGCTTATGCGCTTCGTTTCCATGTATCGTGCTTATTCACTGCCGTTCATATAATTCCGCACAAGATGGTGGTTTTGATACTCAGAGCCCGCTCAGATACCGTTGATCGATCTTACATAATCAAGTGGAACTTTGATACCTCTGTCGCGTTGAAAATGTCGCCTGAAGGGCGTACGATAACAACAAATCTCCTCAGAGACAGGTGTTGGAAGCAATTAATTGTTTCTATTATCGCACACCGTTGAAATATTTTCACAAGCTAACCTCAATGTGCTCTCCTATTACCACCTCCTCCATTACTGCAGACTCTGGCTCAGTAACCACAAAGTGCATCCATCAATCGCCTGCAAGTCACAGAGAGTACTCTTTCTAGTAGTCTGATATATCAAGTTCGCACCCAGGTAACCAGACGCACCCGGCTGGCCGAACCTTTCCCGAAATTCGGACCGAACTTGAGCTTTAATAATACCTCCCACTTTACAGACGAAAGGGTGTGCTGATGTGCAAAGATACGTACATGTATTCAGGATATTGGCAACCACGCCGAGGCTCATTTCATGTCCTAGTGGATACTAAGACGCAGGTATAGAGGAAACTAAGAAGCAGGAGATCTTTCGTGATGATAGCTCTGATGATAAGCGCGGGAGAAAGCTGTTTCTGGCTAGACGATAGCACAGTAGGCAAACCTCACAAGCACACTACTAGGTAGTCTGGGAGTTTCTTTTGACAGCGGCTGGACCTATCTCGGATGAATGACATCTTGAATTATTCTATCGTCTATATATTAGAGCTACAAACAACACTACTAGCAACACGCTTTCTCTTTTTTGCTTTTAAACTTCTTTAACACCTTCACCCGGCATGCTCTTCTCGCTAGACCCGACGGGTACCGCAATGTGCTCGTCGACGTCCTTCTTCCTCGTATCTTCGTTCACGACCTTGAATAGAACATCCATCTCCTCCAAACTCAAGCCTTTGGTTTCTGGCAAGAACCATGTGAAAATAAAGGCGACGGCATTGAATGTTCCGAAGATCTGCGAGTGCACAAGTTAGTCATCTTCGCTGATATACCTAAGACGATCGAGGAATACATACAGTCCATGTTTTCCACCCTATGTTCAGAACTGCAATCGGGGTTTCGCGGGAGACGACGTAGTTGAAGAGCCAGACGATCATGACCGAAATGCACATTCCCCAGTCCCTAATTCGGACGGGATAGATCCTGACGATGTTAGCTAGCTCATGGCGGCGGGAAGGAACAAGAAGCTCCGCCCCTCCCAATAAATGAGGTCTAGTAATTAACTTACTCTCCAATATAAATCCATGAAAGCGGACCCCATGACATGGAGTAGAAGATAACGAAGATGTAAATGAGTGCCATCTGTAATCGTTAGCATCTAACAGTGTGTTTTTTAATTGCTGAATTTTATACCATTCCTTTGCCGCTCGGTGTATTGTTCGTGAGAGCTCCGGTGGCTGGGGGATGGGTTGCAAGAACAGCCGCAAGGGAGAACATGGTAATTGCCATTCCAGCACTACCGATACTGAGAAGTCTCTTTCGCTTGAAGTGTTGGATCTAGACGGGTGGAATGATTAGCATGATTCAACAAGTACTTAGCGGCCAAAGCAAGGTAGAAGGAAAGAGAAGATATGGGTCAACTCACTCCACATAGCAAGAAGATGACAGTTACGACCCACTTGATACAAGTGAAGATACCACTGGCGAAGAGAGCTGCATTTTGTGCAGTAAACCCGATTTGCTTGAAAACAGTTGGCCCGTAATACAATATTCCGTTGTGTCCACACCAAATAGAGAAGAAAGAAACACCGCATCCCCAAAGAAGACGTAGAAGGTTTCTTGACTGGAACAGTTCTGTGATCGTTCTCCCGGATGTCGCAGTAATTTCCTCTTCAATTTGAGCGTGCATTTCTGCAAGTTCGGTCTTTATTTCTATATCATCAGAGTCCGCGCCTCTGAGATAGCAGAGCGCTTTCTCGGCTTCGTCCCACCTGTTTTGTTTGGCAAGCCAACGAGGAGATTCGATAATCAAGAATGATCCGGTGAAAATGATTGCGGCGAGGATAATTTGAATGCTCAATGGCACACGCCATTGTTTGCTTGTTGGTTGAAGGTGCAGCGAACATCCATATGTAGTCCAGTAAGCTAACAATCCACCACTGACCAGCATCATTTCGAAGAATCCCATCAGCAATCCGCGGAGCTCCTTAGGCGCGGTTTCGGCTACGAAGACAGGCGTAAGGTTGCTGACCATACCCACACCAAAACCAGATATAACACGACCGGCATAAATCATAGATAGATGCGGAGGTTTTGCAGCAGTTTGGAGAATTCCACCGAGCATCATGAAGCAAGCCGCGATAGTCATCATCGGTTTTCTTCCCAGATATTTTGTAAGAGCAGCTGGCGCTATGGCTCCAAAGAACGCACCAGCGTTCAATAACGCCACAATGTTGGATGAGACATATGCTGAGTGCTTGGGGCTCGTTGAGAGCCCAAACTCTTTCGAAAAACTTGTACAGTCAGTAAGTTATCTTTGTTTCGGTTCTGCTTGGACCATACCTTCTGAGCGCAACGACAGAACCAGCTACACCAGTGTCGTATCCAAACAGCATAGAAGCTGTATTGGCGACGGCGGCGACAGTAACCGCACCTTTGTGCTTACGCAGCAGAGCGAGTGTGGACGACATGGCTGAAATGATTTTGAGAAGAAGGATACAGTAAAATCAGCATCGCAGAGAAGATAAAATATACGACAAAATTGTTACATGGATGAAAACTCTCCACTACACCACTTTTCAAGAAGAGGTATATCTCCGCCCGCCGTAGCACGAATAGACCAATGTGCTTCTCGGATGCTTCCCGACAGATCGGGAACCCCTGAAACTGTCGGTTAAATTCTCGATGAAGAAACTCCCCCGCAGGCAACGCCAGATAAAGGATTAATCTAGAATTCCGCATTGATATACCTATGCATGAGGTGTTATTGAGACAAGTGGATCTCCATCTTCACTACTCTGTCGGATCCTTTTCTTTCGCCGCTGGACTTTCGATATCCCTGCATCGCCACCCGTCTCTCCCTGACCACTGATTTAGTTAACTTAAGGGATATGATTCATTTGCTTCCCCAGCATGAACTAGGACGATATCTATCGACTGGAGATTCTGTAACTGCTTCAAAATTGTGTTGCGGGTCTGTTCCACGGTGCTGCGAACGGAACTGTACATGGATTATAAATACAGGTTTCTTCAAACCCGGCGTGGGACTCGGGGTGGCGCATACCCTTTAATTGATTAGTTCTGTGTGCGTAGGTGAGCATCTTGCATGAGGCGTACATAGGCGTCCTAAAACTTTGTACGCCGTGTGGCTGTCGGAGTTACATTTATTAACTGCCGTGAAAGGCATAGCTACTCGAGTACCGATTGAAGAACGATGTGCTTACAACCTTGCTCTATGGAAAGTTTTGCTAAATACACCGCAGGTAGCGACTTACGTTTCTCTCCCAATAACGCAAGATTGTGGAGCCATTTAAATTCCAGTGCTTATATTTCTCGTGCCATTCCTACCAAGGAAACAGGGCCATGTCCAGCAGTGCAGCACGAGCAGATTTTGAGGTTTAAGAGATATGATTATCGATGAATCTTCAACAAGATTGAGCAATTTGACTCTGCGGAAAGGTCACGCTTGTTTACTGGGGCTGTTTCCGTTTCACAGCTTTACTTTCTTTATTTTCTCGAGGCAAGAAAGGGCCTGCACAAGAGAAACGAACCCTTCCATGCCTTCCTATCTCCTACAAGTTTCTTGGTGCCGAGAGCAGCTATTATAGAGCTTTGGCAGGCTCCCCTTGATCCATGCCATTTATCATTCTAGGCTCCCGATAACAAAAAGGTGGTCTTCGATAATCGAATGATTTTCGCGACAGAGACAGACATGGGTATCAATACCCTCGATTGCACGCTAACTGCACATCGATGGTACCACTTAAACCCCAGCTCGAACCATAGTTTAATTAATGGGCAATCCCCACAATTTACGAAAGGGTTCAACGAATAAAGTTTCGGTCTCGCTGCCGAGCATTTCCACCACGCCAGCTACTCTTTACCGAAGCTGACTTAGCTGGTTTCTAGCCACTTACAATACAGCGCTAATAGGCTCCAGAAGCCTGGCACTACTATTAAACCTTAGTAAAGCGAAAAGAATCGAATTGACGGCCCGCGCCCAGCAACGGGGCGGGTCTGTAGGAATCGCTTCCCTGTCACTCTTGCAGGGTTCGCGGATGTGCCGATGCAGCCATGGGTATATATTAACATCGCCTCGGCCAAACTCACATCCGTTCTGCAATCTCTTGGGCGCACTTCCCCATACCAGTAGGCGAGGGACTAATTGAGTAATAGGATGTGGGGGTACTCACCGGCGTTGCTTTGCTCCATTGAACTTTTGCAATCATATTGGACGCATAGGCCCTTGCACGTGTGAAAATGCTCTCGACATGCATGCGAGAATTTACAGGACTGGCAACCAAGCCCCGGTGTCGTGAGAAGCATGGTATACGGAGCAATAGTATTGCCTCGACTGCCAAGTATTCGCGGGCTCACCAGGAATAAGGTGGAGAATCGCTTCTAGCAGTCAAGGGATAGGGTAATCTTTTCAGGGAAAGAGAGTGCGAACTGGATTCGTCGATGCAGAAAGGAAAGGCTTTGCTGTCCCAAGGATCTAATCTTGGTTCAAATATCACAATTTGAGTTTAGAACACGTTACGTTGGCGAGAAGCATGAACGCCTCTTTTCCAGAATTCTGAGTCGAACCACTACGTTGGGATGGAGATGATCTCACAGGAGAATCAACTTTACAGATCTGTCAAATGGTCGAGCGGTAGGATCAGTGGCTGAATTTTTTGGTTACATTGCAGTACTCACAGACCGTGGTTTGGGAAGGATTCCGAAGCCATTACACGGAAAATATTTAAACAATCACGATCCCCGGTACAAGACAGGGAAGAAATAAAACTTCTGATGTGACATCCCTCTCCCTTGACAGAGGCGGGCACAATTACAAGGAGAAACCCCTCGACCTTCCTTGCTTAGCCAGGTAGATGGGAGACTCAAAACAGTCTGAGTTTTGTAGAACCCAAGTTATAAACACGGTTGCGAGCCCGCGTGTGAGCAGTATGGAGACTTGGACGACTATCACTTCAAGTTTCTAGCATCGTTCCCACTATGTGGGTCTATAACGCATCGCCAGAGGTTAACGCTGCCTCGAACTATCCAACGATCCTAGGGGTCTCGATACCCATTCTTCTGTTGATGATAGTTACTGTTCTTGCCAGATTATGGGTTCGACTTCGTACGGTGCGAGGCATTGGTGCTGATGACTGGGCGGTTTTCGCTGCTGCATTGTGCAGTATCATCTACAATGGTATCACCATTACTCGTATGTAACAACTCAGTACTCTCTTCATAGTCGCATTCTGACCGAGAATTAGAATCAAGATGGGGGTTAGGTCTACCTTTAGCACTTCGTCCAAAAGTCAATTTGAACCCTTATTCTACCGTAGGTGACAATCGTGTCTTTTCATGAATTGCGCTAACTATTTCTCAGGTTAACTTCGCTGGACGACCTTTCTATATGATGGGAATTTTAGGCTTCAAAGTCTCTTTGTGCTTTAGCTATCTGCGAATTCTCTCGAAGGGACAACCGTCATATCGAATGCTGGTATGGGCCACAATGATTCTTTGCGTGCTTGGGCACTTAGCTGGAACCCTTGTACTTTTACTAAACTGCCAACCTGTGAGTTCTGCTGAATCTGCTAGCTCGCCTTATTGATACATGCTAAAGTGTAACTCCTTAGATCAAACGATCATGGCGTCCAAAAACTCCCGGAACCTGTCTACCTTTTGGACCCACGAATTACGGCCTAGCATCAACAACTGTAACTTTTGATGTGATCATTTTCTTCCTTCCTATACCATTCCTTTATAGCTTAAACATGGACTCCCGGAAGAAGTTCGGTATCATTGGTGTTTTTGCGCTGGGACTTTTCACCACAGTCTGTTCCATCATGAGAATGACTCAGATACCTGTGATTGCGACTGGTAGCGGGAATTCAACTATGCTTGTTCTTTGGGGAAATATTGAAATGAACGTCGGAGTAAGTTAATCACTCAAGCACTGCAAAACTCCAGCCCCTCTATCTCACTTCTCAACTAACCATCCCTAAAACCAGATCATCCTAACCTGCATGCCCATCCTCGCGCCGCTCTTCAAGGTCTTCGGACAAAAGTTCTCCTCCTACGGCAACGGCTCACACAGCGGACCTCAATCTCACAACATGCAAGTGTTTACGAAATCTGGAACCCACAACAATACCAATACTGGAACGAAGTTTCCTCGATATCCTGAAAACATATCGGACAACGAAAGTCAAGAGACGATATTAAATAAAGCTAAGAACGGGGATAAGGATGATGCTACACATGCGAGCATTGATAGTTTGGATAGTAAGAACAAGGGGATCATGAGGACGGTGCAAGTGGATGTTGAGAGGGAACCGGCGCAGGCGGAGGATTATGTGAGAATGGGGAATCGAATGAATTAGAAGAGAAATAGTTGAGATGAAATCGACGGTGTGCGTTGAAAGAAGGGAATGACTTATCTCAATGTATGATCAGGGCAGGTCCTATACCATAATGCCAGCTTTGGAAGGACTTAGGCTAATTGTCCACTCCAAGTTTGGAACTAAAAACCACACGCTCCTTAAAGAATATTTCATTTGTCAATAGGAAATGCTAACAGGAGATCACTCATCTATAAACTCATCTCACTACAGAGACTTACCGAGAGGCAATGAACCATTTTCCAGCAATAATGAGGTTGATTGATACCCCGTGAACTTACACGTTCGAAAATTGGGAAGCGAAGCTTTCTGCAGGAGTGCATCGTAATACCGACGATTAAGTTCGTAGCCTAAAACGACATCCACGCAACCTCCCGCCATACGTAAAGTAATAAACTCCTATAATGCTATTCCAATTTTTTCCCAAAGTCTGCATCCGAGCTTTCTCGCATTCCCTTCCATTCTTGAGAAGGATGGCTTTCCCAGCTAGCAAGTGGGGATCAGGCTCCATAACATAATCAGCCTAAACCGGTTTCCCCATCGTGTAGCTAAACTGAGTGATTGAAGCTGAATCTTTACTGCAATGCGGGTGATTGAACATGGTCTGGGTTTTCTTGGGGATAATAGTAATCTGATTTGATGTTGTAGTTTGATTTGAAACATTCCCTTCAGCTTGATTGTCTCAGATTCCTTGTAACGTTATTGATCGGATGCATATTCGCTTTCGGTCAACTGTCCCGTGGCGTACTTCCTAGCTTAGGTTACACGAATCACAGATCATCCATCGCATTACGGATCGGCTCTGGAGCTAGCTAGGTCAACATCGAGTACTTCAATTAGACTAAGGGCTAACAGGATGGACGTTTAGCCAGATAAAGATATATAGATCAACACATGATTTAAATGATGGAATGATCTACATTAAAATTATCTAAAGAGGGTAAGAATTAAATATTTACAACATAATTTCACTTCCTGCTCCAATCTTTTCACAAAGTCGCAACTTCAATCATCCGCCTTCTTCCACTTTTACTCTCCTCTCTCCCCAACTTTCCACTCCCTCATAGTCTCTCTCCCACTCAAGCTTTCCACCCGCTTCCCCATCCCTTACTAGTAGTGATCGCCGCCGTCGTCGCGCAAGACGCGGTAATGGTGATCGTCCCCGCAGACTGCGTTTGTGTCACTACCTCCGTCTGAGATACTACTTTCGTGATGGT
>LLKJ01001152.1:0-10353 GCA_002242865.1 Clarireedia sp. CPB17 | reverse complement strand
CTTTAAACCTCACCTTAAACACCGGATCCGTAATCAACAGCACCGTCCCCTTCCCCTCCCAACTCTCCAAACTCGAGTTTAGATCCTCCCCCCAAATACTCCACGCCACACTACCCGTATGATCAACCAGTTCGACTTCCCGCACATTCACACTCCCTGCTTCTTTCCCTTCTTTGTCTTTCCTCTTTACCGTCTTCGCAACACCGATACTTCCTACGCATACGAGAATCCGCGCGCCAGGAACACCGTCCCAGCCGCCGTTTTTCCAACTCTCTAATGTCATTAATCCATTCAACTCCCCCTTCCCACCACCCATCGGGACTCTGCAAACGCCGCGACTCCCCTCATTCTCTGCCATAATCATAACACAATCGCTGCGATTGCGGCCCGGAAACATATTCGCGTGGACAGAAACCGCAGAACTGGACCCTGGTGCCGACCCTGCGGATATGGTGGAGCCGGCATCTGACTTTGGGCTTGTGGAAATAAATGCGGTCCAGATTGAGAGGAGAGAGCCGAGCTGGATGGGGTAGGGAGTTTGAGCAAAGTAGAGTTTGATCTGTTGGAAGTGAAAATGTTAGTTAGGTTATTTACATGTCTGTATAATAGAATTAAGTAAAGTGCTCCTTCTAGCGCGTTCGCTGGTCTTTAAGCTCCCTTGCTTATTGCTTAGGATCAGTTATCTGGCACTTTCCGAACAGTCAGTTAGTACGTGCTCAACTCACCCCAACACACCCCCTCTCATCCCCCAACGCCAATCCCAGCCACCCCTTCGCACTCTTCTCCCTCGAACTCCTCCCCCAAGCCACACTCAACGCCCTGACCCTCCCCATAAACCTCACGCCCCTCAACCCGGGCACCAACTCCGCAATGCTCCCCACTTCTTCATAAACTCTTTCTCTCCCTTCCGCATCGACTGGCGGATGCCAATTCTTCGAATCCCACTCTACCAACCATTTTTGCTGTGTATCAGCTTCGGATTCTGTGAAGCCGTCGCCCGGTGCTTGGGCTTCTGGGTGGTGTGGATTTGTGTTTGTGTTCATCTTCATGGCCTGCTTCGCGTTCTCGCCCGAGTAGAGTTTGTATCCTGGATTTAAAGTTGATGTAGATGCCGCTTGTATGCTTGTCGCTGGTGTTAAAACCGGAGGACTCGTCTAGACCCGAATAAATACCCCTCAGCTAGCCCTGCATAGATCGCTCCCCTCAACCTACTCTCCCAATCCAACTCAATTCCTCCCTCCTAGAACTGCAAATACCACCCGTATCAATAATCCCCTTCCTTGTATCAACAAGTAATCTCCTCGAGAGCAGTTCTCTGGTGTTGAAATTCCCCTTCTGTAACTTGTGCCTTGTGTCACAACCACCCCTCTATCCCTCAATCCCCAAATTCCTCGATTCCTCAATCCACTCAATCCTAATTCCAACAACGAATAATAACGCACTCAACCTTAAAGACAGACTTAGCAGTCTTCAATCCCAGTTCCGATGTCAACGTCGACACGGTTGGTAAAGGTTTAAAGAAACTTTCGACTATCGATTACGGTGATGGTAAAGGTTTGGAAAAACTTCCCAGTATCGACCACGGTGATGGTGCTGGTTATGGCGACGCCGAGGACATTCTAAATAATTTGAACGGTGACTTAAGAAATTATTCAACCTTATTGATACGATAGAACGAAATCCTTGTTGTACAAGGTCATTTAAAATAAACTGTTATGTCATGTTTAGGGATGAAAGTGAAGTTGAAGGTTGTTGTGGTTGCCCAGTATGTGCAGTGAGCGGGTGCACTGGCCACCCCGGCTTTCTTCACTCATCCGACTTCATATTGACAGGCAGATCACAGAATCGAAAATAGATACTTCACAATCAACAAATTCAAGAAAAAAAGGTGAAGTCCAATGCTCTTCAATTTGTGGAATGTTATCCTATCTAAAGAACGAATGCAAGGCCATTTATCGCCTTGAGATAGACAAGAATAACCTCATGTAAACCACCCAATCTGACCATCAATCAACTACCAGTTCCACCATCCACCAAATCGAAGCCACGGTCAACTTAGAAAAGCTTGTGCTCCAAAGTCATGTCGTTCTCAGGTTCAAGTCCAACACAAGCACGGAAGATGTTAGTCA
Source organism: Clarireedia sp. CPB17 (assembly GCA_002242865.1). Classification (NCBI taxonomy): domain Eukaryota; kingdom Fungi; phylum Ascomycota; class Leotiomycetes; order Helotiales; family Rutstroemiaceae; genus Clarireedia; species Clarireedia sp. CPB17. Next base: position 8,224 of record LLKJ01001152.1, on the reverse strand, counting down.
AAGCACCACGTTGCTTAGCAAGAGCGTTGACAACAGGGGTTCCTGGTGGAGTCAATGGAGCCTTGAGCATGTAGCTGAGAATGCTGAGAACGCTGTGGAAGCTCTTGAAATCCTTGGTAGCAGCACCGTCGCTGGAGTGTGCCTTCCATTGAATACGGGTCATCATCTCGGCAATGACAACAAGATCAATGATCAACGGAGATGCAAGAAGTGAGTCCTCGCAGACGTTGAAGAGGCTGAATGTCGTTAGTGATGAGATGGTAAATGGAAAAGATAATGAAGACTTACGAAATGGTTTGATGACCACCCATGAAGATCTCAGCATAGTACTCATCAAGAGCACGCTTGTTGTCACCAACGGCCGGCATGTACTTGATAACAACACAATGGTCAGGATGTTCACCCTTCTTGTAGAGAACGGTGTTAGCTGCAACCATGTCATCGACGACGTTAGACTTGGAAATTTCCTTGGAGCGGAATTGCTTTTGCGAACTGAGGTTCTTTCCATCGTTGTTACCAAGATGGTTGTAACTGGCGATGGAAGTAAGCTTGATACCAGCGCTGATCATGAAGTCGACCAGAGCAGATTTCATCTTGGTCTGACCAGATTTGAAGTCGTCACCACCAATAAAGGCGTTGTGTCTTTCGGCGAGCTCGATGCAACCAGGGACGAAAGTGTTTTGGGGGGAACCATTGATGAATGGAGCATTTTCGAGAATGCAAGCAACTGCGAAGACGGTCGATGGCGAAACTTCTTCGTGTCCATTCTCGATGGCCTTAAGAAGGTTGTCGGCAGTATCGTTGACGCCTTCAAGGAGCTCGGAAAAACGTTCGGTATTGGCAGTCCATTGGACGATGACCTTGTCGAGTCCGTTGTTGGCCTTAAAGTCACTAGGTGAAGGATTAGTGCATGCCGAGTAAAGTCAAGAAAGATGTGTGCAATGCTTACCGGATATCCTTACGGATCTGCTCGAGATGTTCCAAGCAAGCCTTGTTACCTGAGAGGATGTTGTCGGCACGGTCTTCCTGGTTGGCAGCGATGAAGTCGGGGTAGTAGATACTGGGAAGTGGAACCATCTCAGACATCTCCTTTCTGAGCTGTGCCTTCAAGGTTGGCTCAAGAACACCGGCACGGTCCATAGCAGCAGACAGGTTGAGACCACTGATGTCCCATCCACCAATGACAAGATCATTAGGATGAACCATAGGCAAGACATCATGAAAAGGAATGTTGACGTCCTCACCAGTACGTGCGTTGGTGCCAAGTTTCATGGTAGAACCCATGACAACAGAGCCATAGTAGTTAGCTTCACGAGTAGCCTCGCGAGTCTCCCAGGAGAGACCATGTCGGTTAGCAATGATACCAGCAGTGACCGTGGTACCGTTGTTTCCACCCCAACCAACGAGCATCATACCGGTCTTGGGGATCTTACGGTCAACCTTGAAGTCATAGACTGTTTCCTTGGGAGTAGCAACGAACTTGCCGCCAGCAGTTTCGTTGACAGAGGTAGTACGGTAGCTGTACTTGGAGCGGATCTCGTTCTCAGTGTAGATGACATTTGGAGAGCTGACTGTGAACAAGTCCTTGTTGGTAGATTGGGTGTTCGCACCATTTCCGTTGCTGAAGCTGTTGCCGTTTGCATGAGGAGCCATCTTGATCAGAAACTCGAAAAGTTCTTGAAAGTTCTTGTTTTGTGTAGAAAGATATTTGTAGGAATCTTAGGAGTGATGTAGAAGCTTAGAATAGCTATGGATGTTTGTTTTCGAGTGTCTTGATGGGTAATGATGTGTAGATGAAAAGTGTGCAAAGTGATGTGTTTTGGTGAAGAAGGATTCTGTTGTTTGCACGACTTTTTATCTAACAAACGGTGAGTCCGATGCTCCTGCTGCGGAAGAGCAACGGGCTCCAGCAAACGGATGGTGCGAACTGTTGAGGAACTGTTAGCATGGCGCTTTCTTGTGAGGTTCCTGCTGAAATGGGAGATATGAGGCATCTTAGAGGAAGGAAAGAAAGACAACATCATGCAAACACCACCACGAAAGTTTGCATCACGGTGATTAAGAGGTAAACAATGAGCTTTGGGGAAGGAAGGAGGACATCGTGAGAAACCACTGGCGAGAAAGCCATTGCATCACGTCGATTAAGAGGTAAACAATGAGCCTTGAGGAAGGAAGTTCTGGCAAATGAATGATAGCCAAGCATTGCACTTGCACATGAGGGTATTGCTTGGGAAGGAGCTCGACAGAGGAGGGAGATTGCATGCAAACACTTACGAGTTAAGTAGATTGGAAAACGTCTTGACGACTTTGGTGATCACACTCGAAAGTGCGATCGACTGTATGTGTTGATTTTGGGAGGGAAGCGTTGGACCTTAGTTCTGCAATTGAAGATTCGATTGTGATAGACGAAGCAGCTTCAGAAATCGTGGGGGATGTGAAGTCGTATTTAAATTCTTTCTCGCGATAATCCGATAATCCGATAACGAAAGGTGAATCCGCTTTATCCCCCACTAAAAAGGTACCGAGAGATTAACTGTGCCTGTTCGCCAGCGAAGCCATTGCCCCACTAATGCCATTCGCGCAGCTGATTGGAGGATTGCGTAAAATCCGCTCGCGAGCAACTCAACGCTTCAACTCGGCGACTGGACATTTATGTGCTCGGCTACGTAGAGACCAGTATTCGTGCTGCACAGAACACATCCGATGACGAATCTTAACGAAAACCAACATTAGATAATCCTACCACGCCTACAGAACTTAGTTGTCTCATGCGGAGATCTGGAGAAGTTGTGGAGAGGTGTTGGGTTACTCCATAATGTACGTTTAGGAAAAGCCCGATCATTTTGAGAAGAACAAATCAGTGATTCGAATCTACCCACGGGTTGAAGTTGTCCCCCAAAGGCTGCGACATCGGTTTGGCGTTTTCGTGAATGTTGAGGACTCACTTGTAGAATTATGCCCCGCTTAACGCACTTCGTTGAGCCGACTCTTAAGGAGCTGGACGACGAGAAATGCATGGAAAGCCTTTGCGGCGACTGATCGCGTGCAAAAGTTTCCTTTTCAGGGTCATCTAAGTTATGTTCCAGACTGCGTTCCATATTTGATACGCGCAGATATTGCTTGATGGAACGATTCCTGCGGCTTCACAACACGTGCGCTTCACTGCTTGGTCTTCAAGGCCGTGTGTCATCCATTTCATTTCACTTTTCTCCTCTTCCATCTTCATCAATACACGCGATTGCCACATTAGGCCTCTACTTCAAGAATGGAAGAACCGGTGAAAGTGGCGTATACATGTGGAGATAAGTTTATTTCCAAGTGGTGAACGAGCGAAAAAGTCCTCACCGTACTTCTGTACCTATCTGCAATTGGAAGGATCATTGTGATGGAAGGTACATACATATACCGGTTGGCAGGATAGACTGAGTGCCTGTTGCACCAAGTCACATTTCCAGCTGGGCGAGGGAAGTGGGAAGTGCGGTCTGTGGGATGAAGTTTGATTTTTGGCGTTGTGTTGTGCTGGAAGCAGGAAGATAATTGCAATACTAGGTGGTATCATTTTCACGCACAACTTCCATGACCTTCTGGGCCAAGGTCGAGAGAAGGAGATGGAAGACACGTTCCCTCTCACCTTCTCCGGCAACATACTTATAGTCGATCGTCTTATCGAGATGAGTCTCATGCACTGGGTAAGTAGGAAGCAACAAAATGTTGGTAAAATGTCTCTGCCGTGCCCATCGATGGTATACATCCGTAAGGTGACAACCTCACGTTGCAGTCACAGCAAGTGTGTATCCAATCAAGGCGGCACAAAAGTTAAGGCCCCCATCTTCGAAGTAACAACAAGGCCAACTTGTTCCCAAACGAAAATCGATCGGCTCTGATGGAAATTATATCTGGGCACCCAGCTATTTCGGGAAGTACTAGGTGGAGATCAGGGGCTAGAAAATCCGTCAACCACGGGCCCTAACTTAATTATCCTCGGTAACAGCCCTGATGGGGTGGGAATGAGAAAATGGGAAAAACTATCGATGGCGGGACGGCTTGAAGAAAGATGTGCATTCCCGCTCGTGTGGCTTTGTGGTTAATGGCTGTGATACGGAAATCTTTACAAGTTGATGTGAAGGCGGGAAGGAGCAAAACGGAATGACTCGAGGAGATTGAGATCGATCTGTACTAAGTCGCACATCATCATCTCCTATATTCGGCATTGCGATATGTCGTAAATCAACAACCTTCCAATGTAAGCTTCTCGAATGCACCAACGCGAGAAAGAGACGTGTAATCCCATGCTGTGTAGACGTATCACAGCATTAGGCTAGCAGGGGCAGGGGCAGGAGGATGGAGGGAACATCTTTTCGAGGGTCGACCGGCGGCAAGGACCCGAAGTGGCTAAAAACTTTACTGACGCGGGTTCTCTACGAGGGTAGCTAAGACCATCGTAGATTAATTCTGTGCGTGTGGAGATTCTTATGCTTCACGTAGAATGGAGAGGGAGAGGGATCCAACACTACCTCTGTAAGGATTCTTCACCTTCGATCGCGAAACCTATTCTTAGGTAACCTCAAGGTGCTTGGCACGTTGATAAGGTAAGGTAAGTCTTAGTCAGTAAAGCGCAAAGCGCGCGACATCTGAAACCGATTTGCTTTTGGTGATGGGCTCGCTCCATGATAGAGCCTCTATCTGTGCTGTGCGAGCGCGCACTACTGTATTACGTAGAACATTGGAACGGTGGTTCTCTGCGGCGTGCGGCGTGCGTAAGGTGCGGTTGGGTGTTTCTTTTTCTCGCTCACCACGCACACGGTACCTGAAAATGCTGAAATGGGTTTGGGTTCATGATGTGGCTGGCCGAATGGCACGATTGGCTGCTACGGTACTCTAGGGTTGCAGTGCGTCGACAACTGGAGTTCAACAACCGCAGTCTGCGCAACATATCAGGAAGGGTCCTTGCTTGAGCGGGAAGAATGAGGGGGATATCCTCAATTGCTTGGTTGGAGCAATTTGGATGTTCAACATTCAATGGGAAAGGAGAGAACGTAAGGCTCTTTAAAGGTGGTATCGCGATGTCTCTAGCATTCTTGAAAGATACCAATCAAACCAAGCATCTTGTGACCTTAGAAGAACGAGTCAAGTGCTGCTATCCCCCAGAGAGCCAAACCTCATCAAACTGTACCATCGCAATTTGGTCAATTGCGACATGGTTGCACCGACAGCGAATTGCAAGATTTTCCTTGCAAGGAATTCCGCTTCTCATATCTTTTCGTTGCAAATAGTCATTTCGTTCGGTTTAATTTCTAGCCAATCATCTTTGCCCTTCGGCACCCTTGAATGCTGCGATAACCTCCAATGAAAAGCTCGGGTCACCATACTTACACAACCATCCATCCCCATGCAGAAGACCGACCTTGAACCAGGACATGCGCTCTCGAGCAACCCTGGCCACACAGATCCCAGATCAGGACATGGCTTGAGATGCACGAGATCGTCTTCCTCTTGTTTCTCTCGTTCGTCGTTTCATCTACCGGCCTCTTACCTAACCTCCCTGCACCATCTGTACTATCTCTACCTCCATCTCCATCCCGACTTTGCTTTCCACGTTTTTGACACTCATTTTTGCCTCTTGCGTCGTCCTTGCTGCATGCTATTAATCTATTAATATTGTCGTTCATTGCATTCTTGCCAGCAGAGATACGTTAGTCTCCTACTAAAATTAATACCCCCCCCCGAACACCTCTCTATACAAACGCTGCGATCAGACATCGCGAAACTTTTAACCTTTACGACGAACGACGAACGATTTGACTTTGAAACGTTGCTGGGGTTCAATGACATAGAACAAACACTTCAGACAAGAAAAGAAACAAAAAAGTTCGAGATCGCATCCATTGGCAAACTCCCCACAATCTTCCTTCGCGCTCGGAATCCCTTGCTCTGTTTTCCATATACAGGATACACACAAATTTGCCGCCCTCCTTCTTATGTGATACCTGGACTACGAGCGAAGGAGTAGGTAGCATTAAAAATACAGCCGCTTCGCATGCTTGCCTCTCAGGATCAATTGAGGGAAAAGAAGTTGAAATAAAGTCAATTGAAGCTCGACTTTCTTGGAATTCAAAGTTCAATTGAATAACGCTTATCTGAAGCAATTGGAAGTTCATTTTGGAAATCATGGCTGCTTCAATAAGGGCGTCGAGTTTTTTGCCGACAATAAAATGTTCGAGCTGTGCTATGGATATCGAAATTGCTATGATGGGGGAACATGTATGTGGAGGAACTGCTCCTGCCAGTGAACGTAAGTTTTCCCTCTCGCAACAGACCTCTTGGCCTAGCTAAAAAAACTTCTTGCAGCTACACCACCACCAGACTCAAGCAACAAGTTCGAAAAGATGCCATACCATCAACCATATTCAAATGGCCCGACCTTCCTGAAACCTGGGAGAGTAATGCCTCCGAAGGTCGATACATCTGCTGCAAGTATGTATTTGCAAACGCACTCCGAAAGGAATCTGCTAACAAGACAAACAGACCGTCCATTCTTTCCCCAAGACCAATTAACACCCGCAAACAGTGCATCTCCATCCCGAAGTGCTTCACCATTATCCGCGAACGATCGTCTTCGATCGCCGTTTGGACGACCTTCTCGTAATCTCTCGCCTAATCCACGACCTATATCCCCCGATCAGTTGTCGTCCAACTTAGATTCTGCCTTTCCTCGTTTTCCTTCATCCAAGCCAGGCAAGGTTAAACCACAACAAAAGGGTGGATGGAGTAGCCTATCACCTAAGAACTACCAGGCTTACCAGGCCGATACTAGATATGCGCCACCAAGTCCCAAGTCAGCTTCGAACAGTGCACTACAGCAGAAGGCAGACACTCTTGCTCCCAGTCAGCTCGACATAAACCGTGGAAAGGCTGCGACTCCAGAACCAGAGCGCGCCCTGGAATCGAATGTTATGGTAAGCACGGGGGAGAGTAGCCCACCAACTGATATGCCAACGGCGCAACCGAGCTCTGTGGAAGAACCTTCAGTGACGTATGGTCATACAAGAACTCTCACCAACCACTCAAGCAACAACTTACCTGTGCATCGAAAGAATGGATATGGAGGACTTGGTACTGCGACTGAAGATGACTACCAACAACCTCTACGTCAGGAAAGCAGGTCACGAACATTCCCCCGGCGAAAGGAGAGTCTAGACTTTTCAAGACGAAACCCATCCATTTCGAGCAACTCTTCTGTTGGCCAGCGTTCGCCTGGTCATCGAACATCAAGTCAGAGGTCGTCTGAAGACAGGGGACGAAAGACGTCAGTATCTGGGCCTGATCTTTCAAGGCCATTACCCCCACGAGGCGCAAGTCTCATCCGAGGAAGTTCGGGACGGAAAGCTGGAGATGTTCCACCATTACCTAATATTAATCTAGAAGCAGAATTTGGCGCCAGCAATCCTTACCACACCCCTACTGGTTCGCAATCGTCCAACCATTCCGATTTCTCGCAACACAGCAGAACAAGCTCGCGTTCAAGTCCTCCATCCTCAAATAACGATCACAGCCGGAAGCAGTCAACTGGTGCTGCCAGAATGTCAGATCTTATGTCAGAGATCAATTCATCAATGGCAAACCTTGCAACGCATTCGAGATCAACCTCTGATCTAGAATCGGTGAAAGAGCAAGATCCATACTCTCCTATCCTTTCCGGTTTCCCGATGCCTCGCCAAGCTTCAAACCCTGCCGTTCCAGCAGCCCGTCTTACACCACAACCCCGCATTCCTTCACCCGCACCGCTCAACGCACTTACTCGCGCACCATCACCCGCGCCACTACATCCTCCACCTCGCCACCCCTCTCCGGCTCTGTTGTCCCAACGATCCCACACCGCTCCCATCCTTCCCACCACCCGCTCTCCACCTTCCCGCCCTACTACTTCCAAAGGCAATTGCAAAGCCTGCACTCTCCCCATCAAAGGCAAATCCATCTCCTCCGCCGACGGCCGTCTCACCGGCCGCTACCACAAACCCTGTTTCGTATGCACGACCTGTCGCTCGCCTTTCCCGTCATCGGAATTCTACATCCTGGACGATAAACCGTATTGTGAGAGACACTACCATTCGCTGAACGGATCGCTGTGCACGGTTTGTGATGGCGGGATTGAGGGGCAGTATTTGGAGGGCGAGGGAAATGAGAAATTCCATATGGGGTGTTTGAAGTGTGGGGATTGTGGGAG
>LLKJ01000109.1:0-28146 GCA_002242865.1 Clarireedia sp. CPB17 | reverse complement strand
ATATTGAGAATGTAGTGAGATCTCGAAACATGTACGATACTATATTGGGAATGTAGTGAGATTGGACTTTATTAGTATCCCCTTGATCAACCACTTATTTAACTAGTTGGTCCCAATCTTCCTGCTTCGACTACACTGACTGGCTTCGACTATATTAACTAGCTTCGACTGCATTGACTAGCTTCGACTGCATTGACTGGCTTCGACTGCTTGGATCTCCTTATACCTTCATATATAACTTAGACTAAGAGAGAAAGGGGTTCGATCTATCCTACTCAGTAGCTCAGAGCTGGCCTATATAAGGACCTCTCTTCTCCTATCTGATTCTATATTCAGACTCTGATCTGACTACTTCTAAGTAGTATAGCCAGTAATACAGCTAGTAATACAGCCAGTAATACAGCCAGTAATGAAGCCAGTGATAATACAGATATGCCCATGCCTATAGGTCCAAGCAGAAGCTCTTACAACCCACTGTTTCGAATCTCATTACAAGCGGCGCACTAAAATGCTCATATTTATACAATTATTGTACAATCATCATACTCTCGCACACTAGATCATGATACTATGCGTTGTTGAACTAATCTACTATTCTGCTACCATAGGGCATGTTCACTGTATTTTCTGGTATTTCTCGTGAATTTGTTAAAGCGGATATTGATCACTAGAGAGAGAGTAGCGACTTCAATGTGCACCCAAGGTTGTTTAATTCTTTGTGTTGAAATATATTCATGGTAGACGATGTTATGTATCATGGTGTTGTGATGTCGTGTTTGCCGACATGCCCCCTAATCTCGATGGATCACTCGTGTATAGTTAGTATATTTGAGATATATTCTGCCTTCAAAACAGTATGGAGCACGGCGCCAAGTAGTACGAACCCATTCGAGTAGCTGGCTCACAAATTTGGACTATCCGACTTAATGTATCCTACAACTGATATTCTATATTCCTATTTCAAGTGTAACTTTTGATTAATAAAACATCCCAAAACGGATGAACTCAAGATATAATTCCCCAGTGCCATAAAATGCCAAATTCCCGGTCTGAACGAACTCCCCGGCCAGAACCCCAACCTGTGCACTCACCTGCCTCTCGCCATACATAATATAATACCCCTTAGCACACCCCCTTCCTTCCACTCCAAGAGATATCAGTCATAGTAAACAACGCATAGATCCTCAAAAGTCCATGCGCATATCCAAACAACATTCCGGGGACAACCCAGCGCACATCATCCGGATTCCTACGCAGATACGACCACGGCTTCAATAACTTCGAGACGACAAGCAAACACACCAACCCCAAGTACGTTCCCCACGTCGCAAATCCCGACTTGTACAAACAAAGAAAAAGCAGCGGCTCGTAAAGAATCGAGATGTTAAAAAGCAAGGAAACGAACATCGCATACGAAGTCAACGGATGGCGTTCCCAGCAGACACTATCAATCAGCATGGACCTGAGGTTGCTGCGCCAGGTGGTGCGAGCCCATCGGAGTAACTGGCCGGCAAATTTGACCCAGCCGCCCTGGACGCCGAGCGCTGACTCGATGCACGCTTCTGGTCTGTTGTGAAAGACTGTTTTCCAGCCATGGTTGACCATGTAGCGCGTGAGAAAATTATCGTCATCTACATTCATCGGGCCTCGACCCATGAATGTCTCTGAGAGGAATGAGTTTTGGAATTTCTTGTTCTGCACGATAGACGTTCTGATCAGGCCTGTGCGACCGGATATGACGAGGACTCCTCCGTCGATGTTGTATGTTGCTGTGCACTCGTAATTGTGTCGTTCAAGGTAAATGCATGCGAGATAGTTCCGGAAAGACTGCGAGATTGTTGTTCCGGGGTCACGGATAACACGTTTGACTGAACCGACTAGGCCCACTAGTGGGTCTTCAAATTCAGCGAGGATGCTGTCGAGGAAGGTAGATGGCCAGCGGGAACTGTCGTCACAAAAGGCTACGACGTCTGTCTTCGCTTGGAGAACGCCGAGTATGAATTGATGACGCTTGGAAGAACTCGTGGTTGCTACTGCTTCGATCAAGCCGATTGGCAGTTGGTTTTGCTGCGAAAGTTCGTTGATGCATTTGCGTGCTGCAGTCAGATTGTCGGCGCCGGCTGTGGAGATAATGATTTTGGCAGGACCATTCGCTAAAACGGACATGATGCAGGCAATGAACCCGGCATCAAAGGTACTTATGCTTGGGATTACTACCGTCACATCGGCATTTGAGATCGTGCGAACTTCAGGAGTCTCTGCAGATGCATCGAAAAAATTGTAGGCGACAAAGTGGACGACTATTTTGACGAATTTAAAAGCAAACAGCGTGGAAAATGCTGCATACCATGGATTTTGACGATATAAGAGAACTCTGTCTTCTAAGAATCCACGAAGTGGTGTGAATGCCCCTAGGGCCACTAGAGCGATAGAGTAGACTGGCTCACAGTGAAGGATTGCGAAGAAAGTAGTAACTCCTCCGAGGGGAAACTTTTTGTAATAGGATATGGTAGTGAAAGCCAAACACAACGCTTCAAGTGAGAGGGATTTCAAAAAATTATGCGTGATTGACGTAGTAGTGGACGCAGCCAAAAATGTACGCACGTTAAGTGAAACAACTTTTCTAACAGGCGACACAGAAAAAGATGCAGTGCTAATCACAGTGACCACGGTAAAGTGGATGATATTGACTGATAGCCAGACGAGGAGCCATGAGGTATAGGCGACGATCTTCAATGAGACTGAACAAATGGCGAATAGGCCGTTGGACGTACTGAGGAGGTCAGTCGTCGAAGTATCCAGCGTTGGAATCATTGGGCTATCTCTCAAGAAAGTCCAATAAATGGACAACAAGGTCCGGAGGACGTACTGAATAGTCTCGGGGTACGCCATGGATGAAATTTCTGAAGAGCAGCTGGTGCGTTTGAAACCAGGACAGATAATAAAAAGGCCACGGGCAAGGGAACTATATTCGAATCGATTTGGCAGCGTAAAGATTATAACTCCGAAAGCATACTGTGTGTTCGGACAAAGTCTAAATAAAGCAGAAATCTGGAGTGTTCTGGTTTGTTCAGAGACAATGGAAAGAAACGAGATACTAAAATCTGCTTTGTTCAAGGACAGTGGAAAGAAAGAGATATCAAAACAGGAAGGTAATAAGAAAAGAAAAAGGTGACAAGCCTCTCCAATTCACTGGAATATCGAAAGAAATCTACCTTGATGGCTCGTTGGATATGAGAACATCTGGGTGGGGCGATTGTGGTGATTCAATGGTGAAATACTCGAGGACGAAGACTTCGGATGAAGCCAATGACACTTCTTTGAGGTCATTAGTGGTTAGATGTTCTGGAGTTTGGAGTTGCAAAGTCCTAACAAGAGACTCCTCTTGAGAAATGGTGTACTCAATGTTTTCGCTCGAAATGAGGAGGCACGAGATGTTCTTGATATGTGGGCAGATACCATAGAAGATCCAGCAGAGCCGTTGCATTGACGGGTAGCCATATCTTATCTCATGCCATGCGTGAGCGTCGAGCCCAGAGAGATTCCCCATCATCGAGCTATCGTAAGGAATAGAGAAGATACTATCAATTCGCACTCCTCAGAAAACTGAATTCACTCAAGTGGAGAGATATCAGGGTGGGTCTTGGGCTAGAGAAAAATTGTTTGTAGATGTCAGGGTATCTGAACATAGAGATCGTTGTAGAGCTGCATGTGAAAGTCAAGAGCCAGGGTAGTTGGGATTTCCTGCTGTGTATTCCAACCATCGATGAAGCACATCGAAGTGATTTGCAGATATCAAATGATGAACAAGGGCAGATTGCGCTGGGCGGCCTTCACATTAAATATAGATTGATGAACAGGTTCTCCAAGTGGAGGTCCATTCCATGCTGGCGATCAAGGAGTTCGCAGCAGAAAACTGTCCGAGGACATGGTCCGGACTCTGCAGAATTTAAACACTTATTGTAGACAGGTTCTAGGTTGCGGAATTGAGACTCATTGAAAGCTACACGCAGAATGACCACCCGTTAGAACTCGACGTCCGATTGAAGCTTCCTGTCTCTAGCACTCGAACGCTTGGCTTTGATTCGGCCCCGCATCATTGGACTGTCTGCCACGAATACTGGAAGCTGGACCGGTGTCTTTTCACTTAGTTAAGTCTTCCTATCCGCAGTAAGGGTTGTTACAGTATCATCGTCGCTATCTGTTACTCAGGACTGTAAGGTCAGCGAAGAGAAACTTCAGCTTTCACCTGCGACTCGGAGAGGTCCGAGACATGCTCAATTGGCTTCACTTGCAGCAGCCTGAGCCCGACGTTCAATTCGTCTCCTCGGAGACAGGCGCAGTCGTCGAATGTAGATGACTTTATCGTCGACCGGATCCAAAATTTTGCTTGGGTTGTGAACTCTGGCGTGGTCGGTAGTTCATGGAGAAGGCGCACAGACTGAAGACGATGGCCTAAACAGGAATAGCGTAATACTGTCTGCGGGGTCTGGGCTGGCAGAATCCGGACCCAATTGACGATGTGATCGCGATACCTTCACTTCGCAGCACTGCGGAATTCACCGTTTACGGCAGTGCTTTTGTTCACATATCTGTTCTTTTTGCAGCAGAAAGATGGTCAGGCCAGGTCCAACAGTTGGACACAATTGAGCAGGAGAGGCCCGTGCATTTGCGAGGCAGCAGGAAACCACCTCAAGTCAACGCAACTCAACACACACCACCACCACAGAGTTCTCGTGCAATGCTTATTCAGAAAGACTCATTCAACAAGGCCGATCACTTGATTGAGAATCTCACCCACTCAGTGAACCGAATTGTCCAGGATCCTCTTGTTCCCACTCTCAGCAGTGACGATAACGGTAATGCCTTGTCCTTGTTGCTTCCAGGAAGAAGATGAGGAGCAGCAGATATTTATTCCACCGTCCCTTCTTGCTCGCCGATGCCGCCTCGATCATGGTCTCAAGATTTGGTTCACCATGAGGCCCAACAGCAGCTCTTCTCCTACTCAGAGCTCCTTGTTAAACCTGCCCCTTGAGTGCTTCCACAATATTGTCCAATACCTTGATATTGCTTCCCTTGTTACCATTAGACGGACCTCACAAGATTGTCGAGCAGCTGTTGACAGACTCTTGCCCTGGAGGGATATTGTCCAGCATGCACCGCAAGCATTACGGGCTGTCCTCGCCTTGGAGATAGGTGCACATACCTTACTGCTCCAGTTACATGCGGCACTGACTACTGCGCACTGCTCTTATTGCGACGATGAGTATGCTCTTACTGTTATGCTAGAGCGTTTCTTTATTTCTACTTGCCCGATGACTAACCTACATGTTCAACAGATTCGCCGGCTTTCTATCCCTCCTCGAATGCAAACGTGCCTGCGCTTATTGCCTCCGCAACGAACCCGCTCTGAGACCCCTAGAATTGCGAGTTCTGATCAACCTCAAATCGCAGCGAAACTCAAATCTCGCACCACTTGCCTCTCTTCAACGTCTCAAAACCATTCCTGGTAGGTATGGACCCTACAAGACTCGTATGCATCTCCGACGAGATATCCTTGTTCTAGCCTCCAGCGTACGCAGCCTTCCAGGGAAGCAATTTAGCGACCGCGAGAATGACTTGATTAATGGCAGAGCCAATACTGCCTTGATTCCATATGATCCTTACAGTGATGGCTTTGAATTTTATGAACAAGCATTTGCACATGTTCGTGGTTATGTCAACCCGCAAGCGCCTAACGATATCGCACATCGCTATATGAGTGCTGTGGAAATTCCATTCTTGGATCCTATGACCAAGAAAGCACGCACGGGCTTGCGATGCAAAGAATTCCATCTACGTGCACTGTTTCTTACATGGATGTGGGCGAAGGGTGTATGGCCAGGCTTTGTAGATGGTGGGACGAGACAGAAACTGGCGGACGAGTTAAGAAGCACCGCAATGTTGAGAGATTGCAGTGAGCAGGATCTGGAGGCTCATCGGGAAATAATATTTCCGTTAGTCAATTTCGAATTGAGGTATGACTTTTGGAAGGAGAGGCATGTAAATGCGTTCTGATGAGAGGTGGGTCGTTGACATCCATCTTTGCCAAGAACGTTCTGTTACGTCTAGCGTCTAGCGACAATAATTAATTTGTCTTCGATGCAACTTATGATACGTCGCTAAGGGTTTAATATAGATTCTGCGAAAACTTTATATAATGAAAGAAGGAGATGAAGTTATGCCTTCCAATCCACGAAGGTCACTTGATCAAGTACTCGACAGTGTTTGATTCTAGTCGCGCGCAAGACCACGAGGGTGTGAGATCCAGATGTTATTGGCACGGGTACTGCGGCAAGATCAGCCTCTTTACCCAGTGTCATGTACTCGCAAGTTCCGTACTGAGTGGTCGGTTCAATGTGTTTTTGATGCCTGAAGCATTCGATAATGAGTGAGAGATGAGATCCACAGCAGCACCCCGCAATTTCTAGCCAAGTTCCCCGCATCGAACCACGGACAATTGATCGTCCCGTCAAGGGGTTTTATTTACACGACCTTCCTAATACTAACGGGGAATAGAATCATTTTTTCCACGCTTAGCAATGTACCGAATTCCAAATGAAAGATGTGCAGTGCCGGTTCTAGTGACCAAGCGCCCCAATCACGTTCGAGCAATGCAGAAGTGTGCGGCTATACCCATACACTCAGCTCATTAAGCACGATCGTCATGCCCAAGTAAAAGCAGAAAGAGTTGCTCCATGTTATTAGTAACATGCTTGGCTGATCGTACTTATAAATATGAGAAGAAGCCATCACTCTTCATCGTGTCAAGACATACCTTCTCCTCATCTCTTCACTGAGCTGTGATTAAGAAATCAATCATGAGGTTCTCTACGAACTCTCTGGCTTCACTGCTCATGGTGAGCACCTCACTTGCCGCCCTAGATAAAGCAAGTCTCGCCACAAAATATTTCGGGAACGATGCCCCTTGGTACCTTGACCGTATCCCATTCTTCGAGTCCAGTGACGCCGACATCACCAATGTCTATTACTACCGCTGGAAGATCTTCCGCTCCCATCAACGTGATCTAGGTGCCAATGGATATATGTCTACCGAGTTCCTCAATGATGTCAGTTGGCAGACAAATCCTTGGGCAAGTCTCAACGATGCCACTGGTTTCCATCTACTTGAAGGGCGCTGGTGTCGGGATCGTCGGTTCAAACAAGATTATGCCAATTTCATTTTTAGTTCAAGCAGCAATAGGAGGCAGTTTTCGGAAAACATGGCAGATGGAGTATGGAAGGGATATCTGATTGATGGGGATATCAACTCTGCTAGTCAACTGTTGGATGAAATGCAGACTGTTTACAATGCGTGGGCGGACTCTTTCGACACTACGAGAGGACTATACTGGGTTGAGCCGCTGAGAGATGCAACCGAGTACACAATTTCAAGTATCGACGCATCTGGCGGCACCGATGGGTTTACCGGAGGCCAGGGCTACCGACCAAGCATCAACAGTTATCAATACGCCAATGCAAAAGCCATCGCCAGTATCGCATCCGCAAAAGGAGGCCTCCAATCCGTCGTAGACACATACACGACCCGCGCCGCCGCCGTAAAAAAGAACGTCCAGGCCTCTCTCTGGAACAGTACTTTCCAGCACTTCATCGACCGATATTACGTCAGCAACAACTACGTGCACAACTGGGCCATGATTCGCGGCCGCGAACTCGTCGGCTACGTCCCCTGGGCGCACGACCTCCCGGATGACACGACCGCGTACGCGCAATCCTGGAAACATATTCTGGACACCTCCCAACTCGCCGGCGAACACGGCCTCCGCACCAACGAGCCCTCCTACCAGTACTACATGCGCCAATACCGCTACGCCGGCACCCAACCCGAGTGCCAATGGAACGGCCCCGTGTGGCCCTACCAGACAACGCAAGTCCTCACCGGGCTCGGCAACCTCCTCGACCACTACCCAAACTCCAGCGCCGCGAACGTCATCACCCGCGCGGATTTCGTGCGCCTCCTAAAACAGTACGCGCAGCTGCACTATCTCAACGGGGTACTCAATGTCCAAGAAGACTACTACCCCAACACGGGTCTCCCCATCGTAGGACTCGCTCGTTCACCGCACTACTTCCACTCCGGGTTCGTAGATCTAGTGATTTCGAATCTAGCAGGTGTACGTGGTCGCGCGGACGATTATTTGGAAGTTAATCCCTTGGTGGCAGGTACTTCGATCACGTATTTCCGCGTCGAGGGTATCCTCTACCATGGCCATACCATCGCCGTGCAATACGATTCCTCGGGCTCGCACTACGGAACTGCAGGTCTGCAAGTCGAGGTCGACGGCAAAGTCGCAGGCAGCGCAGCAACGGCGCAGAGGATCGTTCTCCCGCTTTCTCGCGTAGCTAATCCGGCCATCAACCGCCCGCTCGCGAAATCAATCCAGCTGCAATCTTCCACCGCGTACCCCATCGCAACCGTCTCTGTATCAGGCGCGAATGCGAACGCAGTCCACCAGGCGATCGATGGGCGCGTGTATTTCTTCGCCGAGAATCCAAATGGGTGGGACACCCCCGCGGGCACCGGGGCGGAGCTCTGGCTTGCGGTTGATCTGGGCAGCGCCATGTCTGTTTCCCACGCCGAAGTGGCGTTTTGGCAAGACTCGACGTTCGATGTCCCGGATGCGTATCGCGTGCAGGTTTTGAGCGGGAGCACGTGGAGTAATGTGAATGGGGGAACGTACCCGGCGGCAGTGGCGAATGGGGTTACGAATGTGACGTGGACGGGGACGAGTACGCGGAATGTGAGGTTGGTGTTTACGCCGAAGAAGGGGAAGAAGGTGAGGTTGGTGGAGTTTAAGATTTTTTAAGGGGGGAATGGAGGGGAATGGAGGGGGATGATTCTGAGGATGGGATATGATTATGAATATGATTAGGACTGGGGACTATTGTGATGTGATGTGATGTGATGTATGAGGGGATCTGTGATTTAGTGAAAAGGGGTTTGGGCATGAAAAATTAGTTATCTGAATTGATACTTAGTACCAACCCAACCAACTCTTACAGCAGTGCTCTCTTTTACCGCTGTACATTGTTCTGGGGATGATAGTATGGAAATAGTAGATCACGAGCATCTATTTTATGTGCATCTTTACTTGGTTGCTTACTTGATTGCTTGATCTAACCTGGTGATACAGTAATTCATATTTATGCTGGGGAGCTAAGACTACGTGATGGATGACTTACGACCCCTAGTGTGATTACTATTTCCTATTGATATGAGATTTTCGTGTAGCCGACTCTTCGGGTACTAGTGAAGCATTCCTTCAAGGCTATGATATCTCCTAGTTTCTCTAACCATTACTCGTTTCCAACTAATCTAACATCCTACTTCAACTCTCTGTTACATATCCAGTAAAACGCTCCAGTCCTCTCACCCCCATCAAACTAAGTCTGGAAAATCCATCTCTCGTCCTCATCATTAACCACCGGACTTCTCTCCCCGCTCACTTCTCCCACCCTTCTCCTCTTCGCCTCATTTTCCCTCTTCAACACCCACCACAAAATGCTCACCACAACCAGATTCCCCACCAGATATCCGGCCGCAAAGCCATGTCCCAAAAACCACCTCGGACTCGTCGCCGGCCTGTACAACTGCGTTCCTAGCACTGCCCCCAAATTCCCAATCGTGATCGTCATCGCCGTCGCTGTGGCTCGCTTCGTTTGGCCGCTGACGTTCGCCGCAGGCCAGCTCAGCACGATCGCAGTGGATGGATAGATGCCGCCTGCTGCGAAGAAGGTGCCGAGGTAGGAGATGCCGGGTTTTTGTTTCGGGTGCGCGTTGCTTAGGAGGATGATGTAGCCTATGAGAGCGAGGGTGGAGGAGAGTAGGATGAAAGGAGCGCGACGGTGAGTCTTTTCAGCGAGGATGGCGGTGATGATGGTAAGGACGGTGGCGAAAGCGTAGGGTGGGACGGTGAGAAGTTGGGCGGTGGCGGCTTTGTAGCCGAGGTTGGAGATGATGGTTGGGAGGAAGAGGGAGAGGGTGTAGAGGGGTAGAGATAAGGTGTGGAAGGCAAAGGAGTAAAGCCAGCATTTGTAATCTCCGAGGGCGGAACAGACATTGGTCCAGTTGAATGGTTCAATGTTGACTGCATCGGTGGAGGCCTTAAGACGAGCGTGAATGAAAGCGCGCTCTGGTTCCGTGAGAAATTTGGCGGTGCTGGGATAGTTGTGGATGAAGAAATAAGCGAAGACGGCGACGACGACAGTTAAGAGTCCTTCCTGTTGCTTGTTTAGTTTCCACGGTCCCATAATCTATAAAAGGAGGACATACTATGATAAAGATCCATCTCCACCCTTTCAACCCCCCAACTCCATCCATGAATCCAATCCCATACGCCAAAATACCACCAAAAGCTCCCGCCAACGAGGCCGCCGAGAAGAACAACGCAACTCGATAATGAGTTTCCGTCCTCTTATACCACATTGACAGGTAAAACACCACACCGGGAAACAGGCCACTTTCCGCAACACCAAGAAAGAATCTTGCAGCTAAAAAACCCGCATAATTCGTACACACACCAAGTAGTGTGGCCACAATACCCCAGACAACCATTAGGGTAGGAAGCCATAATTTGGGTGTGGTGCGTTTAAGGATGATATTACACGGGACTTCAAAGAGGACCTAAGTGATTAAGTTAGCTTTTCCCGTCAATCCATCTCTGTTGATGTTCTCGAGTGACGTTGGACTTACATAGCCGATAAAGTAGATGGTAAGAGTAAGGAGGTATTGATTTCCAGTGATGTGTAAACTAGTGGTCAAACCCTCTAGTTTTGCATTTCCAACTATTGTGGTATCAGTACAAGTTATTTCAACTACTTATCGTGTCTCATCAAGATTAAGTGAGACGAGGGGGGTGTTGAGATATACATACCATTGCTCCGGTCTAAAAACGACAACAAGTACAGCAAAGTAAGAGGAGGCAACAACTTCCAATCAATCTTTCTTATCAGCGCTTTCTCATTGATACCCGTGGGATTAGCATATAGCTCCGACGAAGCATCGCTAATATTGCCTCCCTGTGGGTCGTTTCCATCGGCGAGTTGCGACTTCTCGAGGTCGTGAGCCTGTCTCTGCTCTGCAGTGGCCGACATGGTGGTTGACTCTACACTGCAGTCGAAGCTATGCACTTGGTACTTGCTTTGGAACCGAGGCTCCTGTCGAGAGTGGAACCTGAAGGATGCAGGTAAGAAATGAGGAGCAATAAAGTTAAGTGAGCTGAAATACGGAGATGCAGATGCAGGTAAGTAAAACGTCGGGATTCGCTTAACCCTCCTGCGAAGAACTTTGCCTTCTAGAAGAACGGAGCGAACACCGACGTAAGTACTTGTGGTACTGCATCATAACCTCATAGGCAGACGGCCACGTGATAGCGGCGGCATCAGCACGCAACATTTTGCCATATTTCATGATACCAGCTGAGTGGACTTGTTTCGATTGTCCTCCTCAGCTCATCCCTCCCGCACCGCGCCGCCAATCTCGGCGCAAACCTTATCAACGGGATATCAACCACATACCAGGAACCGAGGCCGGGCACAGATATCGAGCGGCAAGAAATTGCTGGAGTAGGAAGGTGAAACCGCATACTCTGTGCCATCTGTGGACGGTGGTACGTAGTGAAAATGATGAACTTGCTGGCTTGAATGTCGTGATTCTTCTTAGCGAACCATAGCGCCATCCCAGCCCGCAGTTTCGGCACTTGATTGGCTGATCATGGTCAAATTTCCGGGGGCACCTTTGCATCGTGTGGGGTGCCCGGCATGTCATGTCCTACAGTATGAACCTGTACATGCAAAGAATGCAAGCAGCCGATACCATCACATTCAGGTCACGATAAATAGTAATTAGAAGATAAGTTATGTAAGGGAAAGTTATAGCTTCATTAAGTATTTATAGCTAGCTAGTTAGCTATCAACCGTCGCCTGGCTCTTACGAGATATTTCACTCTAAAAATGCCGTCACCAATCTTCCCTACATCTCCTACTTCGCTTCAAACGGGGTATCGTGTAGACAATGCCGCAAAAAATGGTATCAAGAACCTGCTTTTCCGTACGAACTCCATCCGATGCAAGCAATTCAAGCCAGGTGATAGCGAGACCCGGAAAAAGGGCGGGGAAGAAGGAAATTAGATAGATATGCATATGCCAACAAAGGTTGAAGATTGCCGTCAATAGGCGTTTTCGACAACAAAAAGGAGAGTTTGCAATGCCCACTACCAAGCCTGAACAGGTCACTGGTAGGCAAAAAGCAGATCATGAAATGGCCGCACAGTTTTACAAGTCGCTGGGGATTAAGTGTCTCTTAGATGGTTGTGCCCTCAAGCATCAATACCTTTGATGGATCGCCCAAGAATTTCGAGCGATGCGCGACAATCTCAGAAGCAATCACGTCAAAATCCTTGATTTTTCTCGTGCGCAGGCCCGAAAGCACTTGTTTCAGACCTTCAATGAACTTCTCTCTTTGAGGCCCGTGAAACTCATCTGGGGACCCTAACGTAGTGAGAACGGCGTCATCTGTCACAGAAATATGTTAGCCAATGGGACAAAGGGATACTCAAAGGGTGAGCTCAGTATGTGCTGGCTGCAGCGACCGACGCACCAGGCAGCCCCATTTCCCGGAAATGCTGAAGATCACAACTGTGATCATTACATATTCCTCCCATCAATTCATAACGACATAATTCTTTATTAGAGTCGATTCTATGCGTATAAGTCATCGACTTCAAACCCCCCGAAACATGTTGCTTAAATTCTGGATGAAATCGAAACGCATGAAAATGCTTGAGTGGGCTCTCGTAGGGGGTAAAAAAGCGTCCGTTATTAGAGCTGCTGGGAACTTGTGTCTGTCATATGGTCAGCTATCTGACGTGTACCAGCAGCAAAGGATGTCTGTACTTCTGTTAGTCGAGAGACACTCCCATTTTGTTGTGGCAATGCTTCTTCTACACCGTTGGAAACCAATTCATGATCGTTCGCATTACCATTTGAAATTTCAGCTAATTCAACCTCTTCAGAATCGTCCTTGGCTGAAGCTGGCGGAGCTGGACTGAATGGCGGAGAGTCTGGGGCCAAAGTCTCATCTATAGGTGGTGTTGCCTCCGGTGGCTCATAGTTGTCGGACTCCATCTCGGCATCTGCTTCGGTCACTGCTTCAGTCGCTGCTTCGGTCGCTGCTTCGGTCGCTGCTTCGGTACTTGGTTGAACTTCTGGCTTAGGTGCTTCAATAGTTTCAGTGTCCCCAGAAATTACCTGAGCTCGTTCTAGAACTGGCGAGTAATCAGGGCTCCCTTCTTGCTTGTCGGACTTGACAGCTGTGCCTGGCCTATGATTTTCCATCTCTATGTCACTCGGCTCTTCCATGTCTATGTCACTCGAACCTGGAGAGTCGGCGTCTGCGCGGGCAGCTTCTTGAAGTGCTGCTTCAAGGACACGATCCGAATTTGCATCTTCCTTTCCGTCAGTACTTGCCTCATTAGCTGGCTCCTGGTTGGCTTCGGTCGTCTGAATGGCTTCAGGTGCTGCTAGAGGAGGCGAGACAGCGTCAACGGTGTTCGTTTGAAGAGTGCTCAGAGGCTCAGATGTTGGCTCGAACGAATCTTCTTGGTCATCAATATCCATGGGGACGGATGGCGATTTCTCTCGTTCTTTTGGCTCATCTACTACATGCTGAGTTTCGCGGTCTTTGATCGGCTGAGCTGACATTGGCCGGGACGGAGCTATACAAAAGTGAGTCTTTGTGCGTACAAAGCCATTGTCATAGTAACCATATGCTCACCTGTATTGCTGGCACTTTCTTCCCGTGTCAAACTATCCAACTTATCTTTTTGTTCTTGAATCTGATGTTCAGCCTCCCTGCTTAGTCTTTCCATTTCCTCCGCTAGTTTCTGTTTATCCTGCAAGTTTTTCTGTATGGCAGCTTCAACTCTAGCAGTCTCAGCACGGAGCTGTTCGAGTTTCAACTGATTTGATAGCGCTTCGGCATCAACTCGAGGTATGGCATTCGCAATTCTTTCGAGGCGACTTCGCTTGTCTTCTGCTTCCTTTCGTTGGATCTCAGCGAGTTTCTCTTTCTCAGCTGCTTGAGCTTGAACGAGCTTGTCATGATCGGCACTGAGCTTGTTCTGGGCGGTAGTGATTGCTTTCTGCATCTCGACCGAGGATTCGGTCTTATTTGTCATGTCGCCATTGAGACTAATCCCAGTTGGCGCATTTGACTCGGACTTGTTGGGGGTTTGTGTCCCACTAGAGGCTTTCTTCGCTTTCTTGCGCTGCTCTGCTTCGGCAATCTTTCTTTTGAGTTTCTCTATTTCGCTTTCTTTTCGTCGCAGGTCCTCTGGGTTACCAATGGGAGTTTTTGTCGCAGAATATGGAGGAATGGGTGGCGTGCCAACGGAAGTGATTGGAGGTGGCGTGAAAGGCTTTGGTGGGAGTACATTCAATAACACAGGTAAACTACGCTGGTCAGCAGGTTTTTGAGTTGCTTGAATAGGCGACTCGGTATCTGCGCGCGACTCCAGATCCATAGCAACATCTTCATCGGATTCATCTTCATCTTCGCTGACATCGATCACAAAGGGCTGCTGTTCATTGCGACTTTGGCCAAATGGGCGCTTATACGGGGAGAAATTCGACGGGCTATCGAAATCAGCCGCTACTGGGCGTTTACGTTGACTGTTGGAGACGCCCTGGGACATGCTGTTCTGCGGAACGGGTGATGGGACAGGATTCGTAATGGCTGAGGCACGGAACAACCCTGGTATAGTTGGAGTCTGAAATGTTTGAAGAGCAGTGACAGAATTATTTTGGGGTTTTGGTGACTCTGCAGGTAGGGTAGATGGAACAGGGGCCGGCAAATTAGTCGAATCACTGGAAATTGTCCTATCGACCATTGGAGTTTGAGTGAATTTTCCGGGCAGTGAAGTGAATGTCGAGGTTGAAACCGGCTGTGATTCAGAAGAAATGACGGATGGCTTGGATTGAATGACTGGACTGGTGATTTTCGTTGGTGCCGACGCAACGCTCTTTGCTGCGTTCTTTTGAGCTCTTTCTTCTCTTGATTTTCTCAAGGCTTCCATTTTCATCTGCATGATTTTCTCTTTTTCGGCAGCAGCAGCAGTTTTCGATGGTGCGGCTCCAGGAGCAGGAGGCAGTGTCCCATTTGTAGCCGGCTGTTTGCCCTTATCTGCTGTCGACAAGTTCTGTCTAGGTACTGGAGTAATTGCTTGCCCGCCACCAACAGATGTTGTTGGCGCAGAAGGTATTTTGCTGGGGCTCTGTTGGGTGAAACTACCGTTTAATGTCTTTGAAGCCGTCCTAGACATCCCAAGCTCATCAAATAGCTCTCCAACTAGTTTCTCGTCCACGCCTTCTTCAATGTAGGCAGGAAAACGTACATCGTACGACCAAAGGTTCAATATGGCGCCTTCGGCCTTCTTACGTGCCTCAGCAACTGTATTGAACGCAACAGTATCACTGTTGAAATCACTCTGAAATTGTACGGCGTTTTGATCCCCACCTTGATTTTTTCCGTCTGTGGAAGGCAGCTGTCTTTCTACAGGCGCCCCATTATGTTTAGGAACAGCATTGGATTCTCCTGCCCCCGTATTGGTGGTCTGAACTTGATGCTCGCCTTTCTTATTTTCTGCTACGTTCTTGGACGAAGATGGATTATTCTTTACGTGAGGTTTTGATTGCTGGTCGGACGAAGATTCCTCTTGAGGGATGTATGGAGAATAAGAATCAGACGGTTGACGTCTATCCTGAGAAGTACTGGAAGTATAATAATCACTTGCTAAAGGACAAAGTGTTAGCAGAAATAGTAAATAAAAAGAAACATGGACTTACCACTATGGAGAGCTGGTGGTTGTTGAGGGCTAGTGTTTTGGCTTTGTGGGTAAACAGCACGATGAGCAGTATCAAGATAACCGTTTCCCCCATCATTGCCGCGATAGTAGTTTCTACCTTGGGCTGCTATCGAAGCAATCGCAGAAGTATTGTTCACATTGGCAGAGCCATCATCAAATTCCCCCTCACTCATCTCGCGGCTTGCAGCATTACCATATCCTGTAGTCTGCGAAGGATAGGGTGCCTGAGTGGGGGTTGCGACAGGCGCATAATATTGCGAATTTTGAGAATAGTTTTGTTGATTGTACCCTCCGTACGAGCGAATACTTTGCGGAGTTGTATTGTACTGAGACATGCTCATGCTATCTTGATTCCATCCTTGGAAGGGTGGTATCTGTGGTATATTGGGTTGTGCCGGTGGCGCACTGTAACCCGGCATCTGTTGTTGGTTGTAATATGTAGACATGACATTGTCGTAAGCTTGGTTCATCATAGACTGGCCGGCGCGACTGTCATCTTGTTGAAAATTGTTATATGCCGTATTCTGGTAGTTCTGCGGGAGGTACGATGGTTGGGTGCTCTGGTCGCGACTCCCATAGTTCTGACCATAATATGGATAGTCGGCCATCGTCGCGATGCCGTTCTGGGAGAAAACGCAGATATATGCAGAAAACTGTACTATTAGTTCAATTTCCTGATACTGTACAATTACCTCGAAGACGCGTCGATTTAACGGTCGAGTTTCATTGTACAACCAACGATGAAAAAGGAATTTACAGAGAAATGGGAGTTTGTCGAGGGAGAGAATATCGCAAATAGCTAGAAAGAACCAATTGTGCGCGAAGGCAAATGAATGGTTTCAGCAGTAAGATCAAAATCAACAAAAAGAGGATGGTGATACTATCACGTTCTCGTCTTAACTACTGGTACAGCGTACCTAAGTATTATGTTGAATCGTCTTGATGATTGAAAGCGACAGGAAGGCGCGGGGAGTGGGAGAGATAGAAGGAACTCTCGATCTTCTTGCAAAGAAAGCTTTCTATGGAAGTACAACTTTCACCAAAGCATTGTGCTAGGAACCTCACGTATTAGTGTCGGACTAATAGATATTCCGATCCGATCACGGTTTGAAATGGAAAAGACGAGAAAAGCTGCCGCTTTTAAGGAACATGGAAGAATCTCTTATCGTCCGAGAAAACACCGCACACGGACAACACACGCAATCTAGCGGCAAGAAATCGATTGTGACCGATTACCGATGTGGACCGTTGCCAGGGGAAACTTTTAACTTTGTTGACACTGCCTGCAGCTTGCAGCACGGAGAATTACTAGTCAGCCTACCGAGTACTAGATACCTCATTGCCATATTCGCGTCTCCACAGTCGACAACAAATTCTAGCACGCGTTACTTCCTTCTTCGATTCTTTCATGTGTGCTAATTGATGTATTAGAACGTTGGATGGGGTACTAAAGCTGCTTTCTCTACCTTTCTGTCCCGCGAATATCAGTTCAATCGGGTGTTTACTTTCAGGTTGAATCGCCAATGGAAGGATTTTGTTTACGGCTATAACGAATCGATCTCAAACCCGCCCATTTCAAGGCGACAACTTCAAAATGGCTTCAAATCTTGTATCAAAACGCAACAATCCTTTTGCGAGGTCAGGAACCTTGTCACCAGAGCCAGGAGTCCCAAATGGCAGACCCAAATCTGCCATTTTCACATCCCCGCCCTCCTCATCTCCATCGCAGAATACCCATTCGCACAGCCGACACCAATCTCACTCCTCCTTGTCCAATGTCATGAACTCTAATAATAATGTTAATAATATTTCACTGCGGTTTAGATCCAATTCAAAGCCTCCTACACCATCCTCGAATACCTTTGCACCATCCTTCATCAAATCTGAGGAAATGAGGCTTGGGGCAGAGACGGTGAAGGCAATGGAAGGGGAGAATGACTTCTCGGGGAAGAGGTATGTCTGGCTGAAGGATCCCCAGACTGCCTTTGTCAAAGGCTGGGTTGTGGAAGAATTAGAGAATAATCTGATACTGGTTCAATGTGATGATGGGAGTGTAAGCTTCACTCCGGTTTGTTATGTGCTTCTTTGGCTAACCTAATTCACAGCAACGAGAGGTCGACGCAGATTCCGTGGACAAAGTCAACCCTGCGAAGTTCGACAAGGCAAACGATATGGCAGAGCTCACACACTTAAACGAGGCGTCTGTTGTTCACAACCTCTATATGAGATACCAAGCCGACCTCATCTACACTTACTCCGGCTTGTTCTTAGTGACAATCAACCCCTACTGCTCGCTGCCGATATATACAAACGACTATATTAACATGTACAGAGGGCAGAGCAGAGAAGAAACGAAACCTCACATCTTCGCGATGGCTGATGAAGCGTTTAGAAATTTGGTTGAGGAGGGGGAGAATCAGAGCATTCTTGTTACTGGAGAATCCGGAGCAGGGAAGACAGAGAATACCAAGAAGGTTATCCAGTATCTTGCAGCGGTTGCACACTCCGAATTGCCAACCAAGAACAAAGTTCAACATTCAAGTCTCTCGCAGCAGATTCTTCGCGCCAATCCCATTTTAGAGGCCTTTGGAAACGCTCAAACGGTACGGAATCACAACTCTTCTCGATTCGGCAAGTTTATTAGGATAGAATTCACGAGGAATGGGAGTATCGCTGGTGCGTTTATAGACTGGTACCTGCTCGAAAAGTCTAGGGTTGTCAGATTAAATTCCCATGAACGAAACTACCATATCTTCTACCAACTTCTCAAAGGAGCGGACCGATCCTTGAAGCAAGACTTCCTCATCGACGGCCTAGGTGTAGAAGATTTCGCATATACCAGAGATGGCCACGACACGATTGTTGGTGTTTCGGATAAAGATGAATGGAACTCTTTAGTTGAAGCATTCAACATTATGGGATTTGACGACCAAGAACAGGTCTCTATACTACGAACAATCGCTGCTGTGCTTCACTTGGGCAACATCACAGTTGTGAAGGAAAGTCGATCCGCAGATCAAGCTCGACTAGCCCCAGACGCGCGTGCACAAGCCGACAAGGCATGTAAACTGCTTGGAATACCACTCGACTCTTTCTTGAAAGGTTTGCTCCACCCTCGGGTCAAAGCTGGACGGGAGTGGGTGGAAAAGGTGCAAACACCAGAACAAGTTTTGCTCGCCATAAATGCACTGGCAAAGGGTATCTACGAGAGAGGATTTGGTGACTTGGTGACAAGAATCAATCGCCAATTAGACCGCACTGGAATGGGCCTCGATGACTCACGTTTCATTGGAGTCCTTGATATTGCTGGATTCGAGATTTTTGAAGTAAACAGTTTCGAACAGTTATGTATTAACTACACAAACGAGAAACTTCAGCAATTTTTCAATCATCACATGTTTGTTCTCGAGCAGGAGGAGTATGCTCGTGAAAAGATAGAGTGGAAGTTTATCGATTTCGGACACGATCTTCAACCAACGATAGACTTGATCGAGTTGCCCAACCCTATTGGTATCTTTTCCTGTCTGGATGAAGACTGCGTGATGCCAAAAGCAACCGATAAATCCTTTACAGAAAAACTTCATTCGCTATGGGATCGAAAAACTCCAAAGTATCGAGCATCTCGGCTTGGGCAAGGATTTATGTTGACCCATTATGCTGCGGAAGTGGAGTATTCCACTGAAGGTTGGCTAGAAAAAAACAAAGACCCCTTAAACGACAACATCACGAGGTTACTTGCTGGTTCAAGCGATGAACACGTTGCTAATCTTTTCAGCGATTGCGCTGATGCCGACGATGATTCTTTGGCTATCAGGAGCAGGGTAAAGAGGGGCCTTTTCCGCACCGTCGCACAAAGACATAAGGAACATCTGTCGAGCTTGATGGCACAATTGCAGTCCACTCATCCTCATTTCGTAAGGTGTATTATTCCCAATCACAAAAAGAAACCGAAACAACTCAGCGCTCCCCTTGTACTCGATCAACTGCGCTGCAACGGTGTGTTGGAGGGTATTAGAATAGCACGAACTGGGTTCCCTAACAGACTTCATTTCTCCGAGTTCCGCCAGCGATACGAAGTTCTATGTCGCCAGATACCAAAGGGGTATGTGGACGGTCGGACCGCAGCAACAATGATGCTCGAGAAACTTCAACTTGACAAGTCACTGTACCGTGTTGGAATAACAAAGGTGTTCTTCCGTTCTGGTGTTCTTGCAGAACTTGAGGAGCAGCGTGATGCTTTGATCAGAGAAATTATGTCGAGATTTCAGTCTATGGCTCGTGGGTTCATCCAAAGACGTATCGCCAACAAACGGCTATACCGAGCGGAGGCGACGAGAATCATCCAGCGAAACTTCCAAGTATACATCAATCTGTGTGAGAATCCTTGGTGGCGCCTCCTAGTAAAAATGAAACCACTTCTGGGTGGTACACGAACATCTGCGGAAGTCAAGAAACGAGATGAAATGATCAAAAAGCTTAACGAGAAGATGAAGCAAGAAGCCTTGGACCGCCAGAAGTTGGATGAAGAACGACGGAATACACATACCGAGATGGTCAAAATCCAACAGACATTGGAAAGCGAAAGATCTTTAGCCTTAGACAAAGAGGAGATCTTCAAGCGATTACAACTTCGCGAGGCGGAACTGAGCGACAAACTAGCAGGTGCCATTGAAGACCAAGAGAAGCTTGAAGATCAACTTGATGATTTGCTGGAGGCTAAGAAAAGAGGAGAATATCAGGCTGAAGAATATCGGTCTCAATTAGAGCAGGCTGGCCTGATTATTTCCAAGCTCGAAAGCGAGAAGAAAGATCTTACTGAACAGCTTGTTGATTTGGACAGACAATTGAAAGATTTGGCGCAGAAGCAAGCCGATAGAAGTGTCCAGGAATCTCAGCTCTCTCAAGAAGTACAACTGCTACAAAGTCAATTGACTATGAAGGACAGAAAGGTACAGGACCTCGAGGCCAAGATCTTGAAGGCCGACCAGGACCTAGATATCCAGTTAGCCACAGCCAACAAAGAAATTCAAGCATCGAAGTTAAGAGAAAGCAATCTCTCAAACGAAAATCGCAAAGTCCAGAAACAGCTTGTCGAACTATCAGCGACCTCTACAGGTTATGAAGATCTAGTGAGGCGCAAGGAGAGTGAGCTAGCTATACTTCGGGCAGACAACAAGAAATATGAGAGCGAAAAGAAAACTTTCGATGAGCAAAAGCGCTCCCTTTCGGCCGAAAAGGAGAATATTTCCAACCGTCTGAAGGAGGTTCAGGCCGATATGTTTGCTATGAAGTCTCAAAAAGCCAACCTAGAGAAGGAAGCCGCTGATGCAAAGAAACTTCTCGATGCCAGGCTGACGGCAGATGCTCAAGCTGATCAAAACCGCAAGTTGTTGGAAGAACAAATATTCACATTGAAACAGCAGCTTTCGGACGTACAGAAAGAACTCAGCAAAGAACGTCAATCTCGTGACGATGTTCAACTGCTGGCTGAGCACAAGTTCCGCGAACTCAGTGGAAAATTCCAAGAACTCAACGAAGCCAAGATCATCATCGAAAAAGAGTTGTATGTTCAGCAAGACACATTGAGGAGAGCTATGGAGAATCGAGTGTCTGCAGAGGCGGAGCGTAATGAGGCCCGAAATGAGATCAGGAAGCTCAGAGAAGCAAAGATCGCCGCTGAGGAAGCCAGAATTCAAGCTGAGATGGCAGGAGATCGCAACGCATCCCGCTTAGCTCGGGAGAAGGAAGCAAGCTTGAAGAAAGACCTTGAGGCTGAGCAAGGTCGTGCTAAATACTTTGAGACAGAGTGCAGTAAGCTAAATCAACAGGTTGAAGAGCTTAATAAGGTAATGATCGAATCCGGTGATTTTGGTTTGAAGGTCGACCAAGAAAAGGAGCGCCTTGAGCGTGAACTCAATACCGTTCGTAGTCGACTCAATGCGTCCGAAAACGATAATCGTGCATTGCTTAACAAATTGCAACAAAAGGGCCTTGAAATCGCTCGTACGAGCTCAAGGGCAAGCGAGACATCACGAGGTCAACTAATTACGGTTCAACGCGAAAAGACCAAGATTGAGGAGCAAAATAAGACTCTAAACAAGCAGCTCGGTGATGCGCAGCTTCAACTCACCTCTCTCCAGAAACAGAAGGAAAAGCTCGAGCTGAATCTCGAGGATCTTACCCACGAGGTCGAACGCGAGCACAAGAGTAGTCGCAATGCCGAGAAAGCGTCTTCAACAGTAACTACTCAGCTAGCAGAGGCAAATAGGAAACTGGAAGATGAAAGACAACTTCACAATCAGGCTCAAGCAAAGAACCGACAGCTACAGTTACTTATTGACTCGCGAGATAAGGACATCTTGGAACTCATGAAAGTCGTTGATCCGGAGATGGCGCCACCTCCCGTTGTGCAATATGATGGCAGTCCCGACAAGAACAGCTCCGATAACCCCAACCTCATCTTACAGCTTACCCAGAAAATTGAAGAACTGCAACAGAACTTGAGAGTCCAAGCTGCAGGCCGATCTAACGCTGAGGCACAGATTATCGAGTTACGAAGGAGATACGAGGATGAATTCGGCGACATGTCAGATCGTCGTTCGCCCACCAGGTCCAAGCTGGAAGAGATTGATGTGAACGAAGGAGCGCGAAACACATCACCCACTCGTCTTAGAAACAAACTCAATGGCCGACCAACCTCCAATGTCACTACACCAAATCGTCAATTCCCGAGTGCAGGCGATGCTGCCCAAGATTCTGCACGTTCTGATCGTACCGCGGATATGTTAAGTTACAACAATCGGATGGATCTGAAGGCAGATGTAGAGGAACTTCAAAACCAACTACAGATGGCTCAGATGCAAAATCGACATCTACAAAGCCAACTCGAACGATTCTCGCCAGACAAGGACATATTCGATGTTAGCCCCTCGATGCGCCGCGTACATAAGCTAGAGGCGGCAAACTCCAGGTTGCACGAAATGCTTGATGATTCCGCCAGGAAGGTCTCCGCACTTGAGAAGAGTATTCAAAGTGGTGAACTCTCATTCCGAGACATTCAAACTAAATCACACGAGGAGTTGTTTGAACTCATCAATAACCAAGAGGAAAATCGACGACTACTAATGCACGCTCACAAGGATGCTTTGATCGAGCTCAATGACACTAAGAAGAACTTCGAAACTCTCAAGCATACTCGTGCCGCTTTGGAAGTCGACTTCCGTGATGCTAAATCTGATCTCGAAGATATGACTCTCCAACGAGACCAAGATGCTGCCAGCCGTAATCAGCTTCTTCGAGAATTTGCTGATCTGCAAATTCGTTTGGATGCCGAATCTTCCAAACTAACTGATGTGACCTCAAGCCTTTCTTTGTACAAGAGTCGCGCAGATGAGTACTTCAGCAAACTCGAACAGGCTGAAATAGCTGTTCTAAAGGCATCCCGAGCAGAACAATTTGCTCGCTCTCAGGCAAAGGAGGCTGAAGATACATGTGCCGAGATCATGTCAGAACGCAAACAGATGGATGAGATGATCGAAGATCTTCAGAAGCAAAATCAACGCTATGAAGAAAAGCTTGAAGACATATCTTCTGACTTGGATGCTGCTGTGCAAGCAAGGAAACGATTACAGCACGAGCTGGAAGATTATCGCAGTCAACGAGCCATGGAGATTGAAGACAAAGAGTCCAGCATGGAGCAAACAAGGAAGAAGTATCAAGCAGAGTTCGCTACCCTCACCAATGAGCTCGATATTGCCCGAGAAGAAAAGCTGTTTAAGCAAGCTGAGAATACAAGACTTCGAGAAGAACTTGATGAACTTCGCTCCAAATGGGATGATGAAGTACTCAACAGCTCAACGTGGTCTAAAGAGAAGGCACGCCTGGAGACAACTCTTTCCGATCTCAGTACTGCACGCGATGAGGCCGTTAACGCACACAATGATGCTCAAGGAAAAATTGTGTCTTTGTTGTCACAAGTTCGATCCTTAAGAACGTCTGTGGATGATATCGCTGCAGAACGTGATCTTCTTCTGCGAGAAAAGAGGGGTCTGGAAACCCGTCTGCAGGAAGCCAAGGCCGGCCTCGATGATCTTGCTCAAAGTGATAGCCCGGCCTTGAGGAATGCTGCTGGCATGGATCGTGAGATTTTAGAGCTCAAATCAAGCTTGGCTCAACAGGAGGACATCGCCGCTGCTGCAGTTGGTAAGATGAGACGTTCCGAAGCTCTTGCATCAGAGATGCAAAAGGATATCGTGGCTGAGCGAGAGATGACCGCTCAGTTGAGCAAGGAGAAGGTGGCGTTGGAGAAGTCCCTCAAGGAAACTCAAATGAGACTTTTGGATCTCGAGACCAAGGGTTATTCAAGCGCTAGCCAAGACGTACGATTTCTTCACGGTCGTGTGCAAGAGGTGAGCATCCCCATTCTTCAACCGATGGTTTCTTCATCATTACTAACACATTTACAGCTCGAAGCTCAACTCGAAGAACAAGAATCGGAACGCAACAAATCCCAACGCTCGGTGCGAAACGTCGACCGCACTGTGAAAGATCTTCAGCAGCAAATCGAACGCAAGGAGAAGACTAATACACAATTGCAAGAAGACATTGCGAGGTCTCGAGACAAGGTTGAAAAACTCCTGAAGACAATCGACGAATTGCAATCAAGCGACTCAACAAATCAACTTCAAGCAAGAAGGGCCGAGCGAGAATTGAGAGAGGAGAAAGAGAAGGCGCTGAGACTGGAAAGGGAGTTAGAAGGCTGGAAGGCGTTGAGAATGCAGAAGGGTCCAGGTGGAAGAGTCTCCGCAAGTGGGACATGGAGACCTGCAAGTGAGTTCGGTAGTGATGATGCGGGAATCGATATCCCAAAAAGAAAGAGCAGTCTAAGCAGACAGGATAGTTTGACCAAGGGATTCATATAATCGGGGATTAATGAATGACCAGGATGGAGGACTGGGTGGCTAATACGCTGCAGTATACTACACTTGATTGGGAATGGCTCACAATAATATATTGAAGATGGAGTGTGAGGGGTTTTCACTTTTGGGTGTGTATACATACTTTCACAAAAGGACGGGCGTCTTTCGGTCTCAGTTGTGATTGTGTTCAGGAAAGCATGTATTTGTTTCTTCGTATGTGTATTTGTTGTATTACCTACGGGCGAAGCATTTCCTGTACGTTATTGTTATCTTGTTGGCGAGAGTATCAGATAGCTACTATTGGAAGTCATTTGAACTGAGCCCCTGGTTCTATCGCATTCCCGGACTCCTCACTTGTGTCTTTTTTGCTACGACGCAAGGTTCCATTGCAGTAATATTATCTTACGAAATGGAATTCCACAATGAACAGTATGCCTGGACTGGTGCCGGTCACTCTGGATAGAATCGTGGAGGCTAGTAGGAGAGGGTGGTTGATATTCACGGAATTTGTGAAGAGAGTGAATTGGAACAATATGAGTACTAATTGACTTCCGATAATCTTATTGTCCAATGGATGCTTACCTATATCGATTCTAGAAGGCTATTCTATTGGGCTTTCTCATCGACTTCTTGGCCAACTTCGAATGCTTTTTCTTTAAAGTGGAATCTCTGTTTGTTTGCTTGTTTGCTTGCAGAAAAAGGAAGGAAGCAGATTTATCAAATTTCATCCAATTTCCCCATTCACTCTTCTTTTCGATCTTCAATCAACTTCTTCTTAAACTTCTCGATTCTCTCTTCTTCGTGGTCCCGTTTTCAACACTCAATCGTTCATCTCAATCGTTCATCTCACTCGTTCATCTCACTTTGCAGAATGGCGGCGCTCTCAGCTTTCCGCGATTTCGCGCAGGAACGCGAAGTAATGGTCAATCAGCGGAAAAAAGAAAACCAAGAGATTCATCAAGCAATGGGCGACATTGAGACTCAATTGGCAAGCGTGCTATCTACCGAAAAGGCAGCCATTAAAGCAAGACTCGACGCAAACCTTCGCGACGAGGAAAATAAGTTGCGGATTGAACTCTCAGAACTCCAGAGAAAGCAAATTGCCGACATCGCGGCCCTTCAAGAACAACATAGGAGATATGTCCGCGAAGCGCAAAGGAAGCACGAACAAAATCGCATATCTGCCGAAAATCATGCGCAGGCTGCTGAAATGGATGCTGAGAGAGCAATGGAGAATCGAAGACAGGAATCGAGGAGGGAAATCGAAGCGGCTATACGGGCATTGGAAATTGAGAGAGAAATTCAAGATCGGGAGGCGGAGCGAATGGCTCTACAACTTTTCGAACAGCAAGGCACACTTCTAGGGAATGCGAACAAGAAGCGCGGGAAATCCAACGCGAATGACCAACCGAAATCTAAACGCGCAAAGCGTCAGGAGAAGTCGATGCAGAACGACGCGAAAGGTCCACCAAAAGCTAAACGCGCAAAACGACCGAAGAAGGGGAGGCAGGGCGATGCACCTAGCCCAGAGAACTATCATACATCCAATGTGGACTCTGAAAGTGCCAATGACGAACAGTTCCATGAATACAATAGACAGCCAGTTCGCACCAGATTTGCCGCAGAGAACCCCATCGAGGAGGAGGTTGGTGTTCCCCAAGAAACCAACACTTCTGAGTCAACGAGAACATCCGATGTGACTCTTAGCGGAAACCAACACGAAGATAACAACCGACTTTCTAACGACGTTTTCAAGCTTACAGCCATCAAGTTCAATTGCCCTAGACACACTCTGTGGCAGACTTTGATTCAAGATTCGTTATTCCTTCGTTATGATCCTGAGCGCCGAGTCTTAAAAGTTATTAATACAAGTCGTTCGATCCCTTCTAAATTCGCCTCTCTCGCCGGCCAGAGCATCGATCCAGCCAACACTAGCATTCGTGACTGGGGAGAGACTCACATCACTTTGCTTCGATACAAAGGTAAAGGCAATGGTACTTATGAAGAAGTGGTTCTTCTGGAGTTTGTCACTGAGGCCGAAAGGAAGGCTTTTTATGACTTCTACATGCAAATCAAGGAGCATTGTGTTCAGGAAATGTATGAACTCTGCTCTGTAATTCAATCTATCTGCAGATGTGCTGACTTCCTGGTACAGTCTTTAGTCCGGCAACGTATCGACAAATCGAGCTCAGTAACATATACATATTCAAGCTGCGGAGACTTCTTTCACCATTTACTACTTGGGATACAATTCTAAAGTAGAGGCGTTCCATTCTATTTTAATACCATCCAGCCATCGCGACAGGAACGATGATGATGGCGGAGGCGGCTAGCGATACCTCTTCAATTTGGGCAATTGAAGGTACAAGGGATATACAAAGTCAGATGAAGTTTGCATCAGAACTTACTACATAATGCGGTAGAACAATATACAGCCAAGGCGCTTAGTCCTTCTGCGATGAAGTTCGTTGGTCTCTTAAATAATATGACAGCCTATTATCTTTACTTGGAACCGAAACCCCCCTTAACCTTCAGTCCAGAACCTTCGCTTCGACTTCCTGAAGATCTCTGTGACGATCTGAGTGCACAAATGATCTTAGATGCATATAAGAGACATGGTTGAGCTCTTCCTGGAGGTTTTCATTCTCAGCTTGTAAGGTCATTTTGCACTCAAATAGTCAGTGTCGTCACAATCTCCCGCAACATGTGCACATGGTCAGACTCCCGCCCTCATTCCTCGAATCCGGCGCGAAGATCCTGATGATTCAGCAACCAGAAGTAAGCTCTAAGCAGAGTAAGAGAATTAATATCCCTTCATGTGTACCATCTAAAATAGCACAAACCTCCGACCAAATTCTTATCAAAACATTACCTACCAACAGCCTGCTCACTCATTATCAAGATATAAACTCACAACAGCCTTGGTATATAAATCCGGCCCACTGAAATATTACGATTTCCCAACTGCCACTTTTCCTTCTCTATTTGTGTTTTTCACATCAGTCTTTCTAAACCACTGGAAGGACTTTAACCCATTAAATCCACGTGTTAAAATGGCATGTCAGACATCAGAACCCGTCAAGTTCGAAATTTGGGGGACATGAAAGAATGGTCTTGTCGGACCACACAAACTGGGTCTCTCCTAATTAAGTCATCGTCCATATTCAATCCAACAATTCGAAGTTCCAACGCACCATCCAAAATGGATTCAAATACCTCATCCATCCAGGCCCCTGCAGCCCGGGCACAATCACCCCGTCCATCCAAAATCAAGGATCCCCATTTCCTCTCTCACCCCCAAGCAA
>LLKJ01001149.1:0-20287 GCA_002242865.1 Clarireedia sp. CPB17 | reverse complement strand
TTCTTTCTTTCTTTCTTTCTGGTTTTGTATATCCTCTGAAGTCTGAAGGGAGAGGGTAAAGGGGATATACTGGTTGGTTGGTTGGTTATAAGATTTGATTTGAAGGTCGTGGATTATGGTTTTGGTGTTGTGTCTTAGAAAACTTTGCTGTTCGGTCGGGGAGGAGAAAGAGGAGAAGGGGAAAGGGGAAGGGGGAGAAGTGAAAGGGGAGAACCGGTGGAGGGAAAGGGGAAGGGAAGAATTGGTGGAGGGGTAGAATATATATAATGAGGAGATAATTATAAGTGGGGCTGGGGAATGTTTTTTCTGTCGTTGATGGTGGGGAAGCTGGATAGGGGTTTAAGAAGAGATGAAAGGTTGGACGGGTGAAGGGGGGTTGGTGAGGGGGGCTTAATAGGTTCCAGAGTATATTTATCTTGGAGCCGCTCATCCCATATTACATCCAGGTAAATATAAATACAAAAAAGTCGTTCAATCTGGGAATCAAAGTCAATGAATTTCTCATCTAGAAACCATCTTCCTCTCACAGATTCTTCAACACCCACTTCTTCACCTAGGCCATTGGCAAATGTTCCCTACGCCCGGAGGATAATACTTATTCTTTTCTTCATCCTCTCAACATAAACAAACTTCCGTCGTCACGCAATAAATCCACTCCACTCCACCTCAGCAGTCTTCACATCGATGGTAAATTTATTCCAAGCCTCTCTCATGTGAGCAGCGCTCATGGAACGGAGAAAGTCGTGGACGGCACGGAAATCAACACGGAAATACTTACCGGACTTCGGATGAACATATCCCACCGAGTGGACCATAGCCCATCCCTCTTCAAGCGGGCATTCTACTTTCCGGCCAAGAGAGGCTGTTCAATGACATTTACGTAGCAAAACTCACCGCTAATAGTCTCGCCAGGGCAGTCGTCGTATTCTTCGCAGTGGGAGCCGCAGTTTCCGATCACGGCGATGGTGTGAAGCTTTTCTGGAAGGTGCGGTAATAATGGATCAGGAAATCGTCGTCGCTGGTTCTGATATGTGTCGACTATTGGATATCTATCGAGTGATCACTGGCACGGAGAAGTAGATGGAGTGTGGAGTTTGGACATTCTTATATATGATGTGGATAGGCTGCTTGGAGAACTGGAGAGATGAGATCTGGAAGAGGTCGGTGGGACGTGAGATGGGGGATAGATTGAATGGGGAGCCGCCGGGTAAATCGGCCGTGAGGGAGGGTGGATTCGTCGAAATTGAGTTTCTGGGAGTGGAAAATTGGAATTGTGAAGATATCGATAGCAGCTTCGTAGCTGCGTTGGCGAGTGGAGTATGCGTGTTTTAAGCTTCGGACATTCGGTTTGGATGAATTTATTGTTAAAATCCAGGCGTTGCACAGTGGTGCTATTGAACTCAAGTCTCCTGGAGGAGATCTTTTGGCAAAACGGAGGTGTGCTGAATCTTTGGTAGTTGAATAATGTGTCTAGGCATGGGAAACAGGATCTCTTTTGTTGGTTGTGTAAGTTTAGTTAGAGTTGGTGTTTACCTCGAAATCTGATCTCAGACTCGTACCATCCTTCCGCCGCACAATTGACATCACATCACATCACATGAAACTTCGCGCCCCTTGTGCCGCATAGCGTCTAATCCTACCAGGAAAGAAATGCCAATCAGAATGAGTTTAGCCAAACCAAGTATCCATCAGGGTCGCGCTTATGCGCTTCGTAAATAGTTGCGTCCTAGGTTCATGGAGACATCCTCTTTTGCAAAGAGCATGGAATTATTTATCAATATAGCTGGCTTTCAAATAGGTACCATTTCTGGGTAGTGAGTAGATATAATTTGGTTATATATCATGACCAATAGCTAAATGCGTGTGTGCATTGAGCACTCTAGACAAGCCCAGGCTTGTCGGCACTACCTACTTTATCTTGGCAGAAATATCATAATTGGCCAAAAGGGACCCGAGTATCTGGTTATAGGCTGTTAGAACTTATAAGTACGACCTCCAAGCGGAACTTCCTGAAATATAGAAGTGTGAATATACAATTTAAACCAACGTTAGAATGATCTCCAATTCCTTTGCGGTGTATAGTGGGCAATGTCTTGGGGAAAGCGTTAGCAGATATAAAATTCTCTCCAGTGAAGCTCGATATCAATAGCTCGAGTGCGTTTCTTCATATTTCATGGAAAGGCATTGGTGACCGAGTTAAAGTCTTTCATCCCCAAGATAGCTTACATGAAAAGATCCACGACTTGATCTTGAACACTTATATCGGTGATCTTAGAGGCTGTAGAGCAACCCTTTCACAATCGACGTCTTGAATTTCTCGTCTGCACTGATTTCTGAAAAGAGTGAGTGCCACGGCGTAGATGGCGACTTCTAGGTTATGTCACGCGTTGAAGCAGTCACGAATGCTGAGGATCTTTGCAAGCAAAACAATAGAGAGGTGACATACAATAAAGGTTCCATCAACGAACTCAAGATTTCGGTTAGAAAGCTTCAAGACGACAATCAAGGCCCAATTGACGCACCGGAATGCGTTGGCCGCTTCAAAAATATTGTTATCGACGGCTGCGACGGTAACGATTCGCTCAACAACCCTCACAACTACAAATTCGGATCCACTTTTACTTCATCAGACGGATGAGAGTACACCATACAGCCCCTCAGTAAGCAAGTAAACGAAGTCTCGTGCGAGTGTCCTACAAATTTGTACTAGACTTTTTCGAGATTCGTGGGAAGAATCTCCCTGACGCAAAATTCGGTGCAAGTGGCGAAGAGCTGAAGAAACAACTCTCTGGGTGCGGAGCAATCACCAATGGAATTTTGGGCGGATTCCAAAGGATATCAAGTTTCAATAGTATGCTTCTGGCCAGCTCCCTATCGGTACCAAGGCCTGCGTTGGCAGAGTTTTGGAATCGGCTGGAGGTTCTGGCGACGGGAATTGTCATGGTTCCGGGAAACGGAGCGTTAGTAAACGACGAGCAATTGGATTCGAGGATTGGTCTGGGCATGGTGATGATTCTAGGTATGTATTTGCGAGTTCTCCGGTTGGAAAGCGGGATTCTATCGATGACTGGCCTGGGTATGGTGATGAAGATAAGCATGTCTTCAGGCATCCGGCCACTGATTAGAAAGGTTACTGTAGTAAAAACTGATCTATATGTCTCAATTGTTTCCGAATATTTAATTATGTTGGTGCTTATAAACTTTCTTTGTCTGCTTATTATATTTTGAACGTTGCTTGCTCAAGTTTGTTGTGAACAAGACCATAATCAGCTCAAAACAATGCTGATATTTTCAAGTCAAAAGAAGATGAAATGTCGTGTTACTTCCAAGTTCCAACATCCACAGCTCGTAAGTATCGAAGTCTCTCACTTCTTCAAAACATTTCTACTTCAAAACCAAAGGTTTGCTCGCAAAGACATACTATCATCATTGGAAATATGTCCGAAGGCCTAGAAATCACTCGGAACTTACTCCGAGCTCGGGGTATGAACGAATTTAGGGTTGAAGTACAAAAGTGCGAAGCGGAAAGTGCCTATACTACAGTTGAATACTTTAAAGTATTCCTTCGAGATAATGTAGAGACGGTAAACAAATCAAGAATACCATTAAGACCTATTCCTCATCCCTTGAGTGATGGAAGTACAGAGATGTTCTACATGCCTTCGTCTGCCAGTATCTTGCAACTGAGCGAATTTCATCACCCACCCAAATATCCATTATTGGAGCACACCATGTTCTCTAGTGCCGTATGGAAGGATATCATTCCTGTACTCGCCGATATTCTATCTAATATCGACTGCGGAAAGACCATCACGCTTCTATTCGCTCCTGTGACGGGAGGAAGCGCAGCAAGCAGCCTTATGAGTGTAGAAGATATCTTCGAGCAACCTCATAGACTGCGAGAGAATGCAGTCTCCGGAGAAGAGGAACTACACTTCTCGATATATGCCGAACAGGAGGATCCTCCCATGGAATATCACATGACTCAAGCAACAGTAGATGAAATTACGCGCCGAATTCGTGCCATGCCTGGTCGATCTGACTTCGAGTGGCCGGTGGTGAGATGGGCTTTGGCTGAATACGAACGTGTACGAAAGGATAGTAGTTCTGACAACATTGGTTCTAACGAGTTGGAGTTAGAGAGTCCTTCAGAGTTCAATGACTTTGTTGAAGTGGTGACCAAGCGCGTCGACATATCCACAGGACTTGATGAACAACCCACAAATGATGTGGCATTAATGAGTGACGCAGGCACTGCAGATCAGGGAGGAGTTCTAACTGATGAATCTGATGATATTGCTAATGCGCTGCTCGACAGCATAACTTTCGAACCCAGCCTCGAGCATGTCAGCATCGATATCGACCAACTTTTGCAGATAGACTATGCGCAGCTTGCGGATGTGTGGAACTGTGGAGCTGTGGATCTGAGGGCATTCAGAAATGGGTAAATGGTGACGTCTACAGGTGACCCACTGGCATTTCGATTACTAATGGAATCTTCTCGAATTTCCTCTTTCTGAGGATATAAACCCTCTGTCTTCTCTGTAAATTAGTTCTTCAGATAAATCAATATATGCATTTTCAGCTCAAGATCTCACAGGATGGGTATGAGTCGGTTGATAGTGTTTCTTAGATCTTCAAATGGTCTGGTAACTGGGTGATAATATTGATGGTACGTCGGTGACAACAACTATGTAGCTGTGAGATCGCGCGTTTCCTTAAGTTTACAAAATTCTCTTATTCTCTTTTCTTTCTTTCCGAGTCAGGCGTTCAGGAGTAGAAGTTGTATTTGCGCGCGAGAAACTTTATGAAAATAAAAAGCCAAAAAAAGTATAGAAACAATTATGAACGGGATCCCAAAAATACATGCTCTGCGAAATGTTAATATCAGAGAGTTCTAATATAGTGAAAACATGAGTATATTATGTTGATTCAAAGAATTTGATACTGCTCGGTATATATACTGATAGGTGAGTTGAGTTGGCTTTAGAATGAGTTCAGTAGGGCTACACTACAGTATCTCGTATATTATATATACTAAAGATAGAGAACGAGACGAGAATTTTGCTCAGAGTCCTACTAAGAATAAACGAATACAAGGTGCAAAGCCTGTTACTTCACCTTTGCTTCGCCTCTTAGCAAAGTAATGAGAGGGTTTCTGGGGTAAGAAAGGTTCCTACTTTTTCGTGACTGATGACTTGTCGTTCAGGAAAATGATGGTTGCTTCCTGCTCGGTCTCGAGAATCTGACACAGAACTCCGCCGAGTTGATAATGAAGCCTTCTAGCGACAGTCAAATCACTCAATTAACAGTGCAGATACTTGTTATCATTGATTATCTATTGCTGTCAAACAACAACGTTTCAATACTACGAGAAACCACTTAGAACACCTATATAGCATCATGATTTATAATAAAGTATATTATTAGTAAAGTAACAACTCTCTGAATGTTTGAACAACTGTTTGAAGTCTTCCTAAGTTGATTTCGAGCCTAAGCCCCTCAGAAGAGTTTATATACCTTTTCCTCTTTAGCTAGGACACTTCCATGAGAACAACAGAGAGGCGCAAGCGGCGCAGGGGTGAATTAACCTGGCTTCCAACAATCACTGCTGATATTTCGGTCCATATAAGCGCGTCTAATAGATCTGCGGAGTGACAGTCTTTCTTCAAGTAGTTAGTTAGTTTGGGAATATGGAATATAAAAGTAAGTCGCTAGCAACAAGCTCCAAGAGCATTAAAGATATTAAAGTCTGCTACTGGCTGTTTTCAGAATTCAGAGTACGTCCCAGCATTTGCAGGTCCTCTATTTTCTTGCATTGAATTTCGGCGCTCGGTGCTACATTCTTCATACAGATGGAGACTTGATTTTGTTATAAATGGGAGTCGCTGTCGGCTTTTATAAAATGTTGCTGTCATTGGTAGTTGCTCCATTGTGGTTTGGAGTCGTTTCATTGTTTTGGGCATTGTTATTGCCAATGAATAAGAATACTCGATGGATTGATACAGGAAGCATATAGGCTACACACCGAGTCTCCTTCAACCATCTAAGTTCTAAACTCTGAGGCATGATGCAACATCTGATCGATCTCTCAAGATCACATTGTCGACCGAACGGCGGTCTCTTTATTCCAAGTATGGAGCAGAACACGGGTGGGGGTCTACAATATATAGTGAGCATGTTAGCAAAGATGGAAATGGGTTCCGTATTCTGGTGGATGTTTAGAAATCCAGTGTAGGTCCTCCAGTCCAAGGGAATTGATAAACTATAGAGGATTGCTTATTTACTATCTCAACGAAGTATCGTCCGGGGAAAGGTATGTAAGATAATAAGCTATATAGCTTCATATCTACCGTAGTGTAGTATTTTGGGATCTCGACGAGTCAGCAGCAGCATATGATAGAATTGGTAACGAAACAGCAATATTATCAATCAAATTAGAGGGGGTCATCGTAGAACCGTAGAGACATTTTGTTTCGTTGTCGATGAATACTAGACTATCGTAATGGTATCGCAAATAGACAAATGTCATTATCCACTCGGAAGCACTGGAATCATTATGCCATTAGAAAAGGTATCAGCGAATGCAGATCAGAAAGCATTATTGGTAGATCATGCACCGCAACGGCATGATACCCGTAGCTATAGGCCTATAAAGTGATTAGTTTATCACAAGATCTACCAAAGCCGAGAAAGTCCGAGAGATACATTTATCTATGTGGTGCATCGGGATGTTGGAATCCAATGACATTGATTGAAGTGAATCAGCCCAATAAGAGCCTGTTCCCCGAACCGCGAATAATGCGGCTTACTTCCCCGTATATTCAACGGTGAATCGTACCGGGTTCTACAGTGGATCAATCTAATCCTTCCATTGATAACAGGAGAGTGAACAATACATCTCTCCCCATGTTGGCGTACGGACCAAGGACACCTGAGATCGTCTCGAGTATATATACTTACACAGTGACTATAAAACAAGATATCAATTCGAACTTATAACAAGCCATCGGGAGGGACGCCAATCAGTTTTTACCTTGTTTGTATGAATTCGACAGGGTAATGTCTTTGGGATCCTATATCTACTGGGATAAATGAGGATATACTTCCTAATCTTGCTAGCACCCGCGCGGCACCTGTCAGGTTACACAACATGCAACCACCACCGTCATCTTTTGCTCCCCCATGAACGAAGATTAAATTCTGCGGTGGCAAGACGCACAAAAATTTAACCTTTGTTCATAGGGGAGCATAGTAAGTGGACCCATGTAAATATTCAAGGATCACCATGTTTGGTGGTTGGGATGTTGCTGGTGACCATGGGTGATGAGATGTGCAACAAAAGGAGGATTCAAGGGATATGAATTAGTTGGGGAGGTTGAAGGAGAAATGTCTCGAAGCAAGTGCGGGGAGTGGA
This sequence comes from Clarireedia sp. CPB17, assembly GCA_002242865.1. NCBI lineage: Eukaryota > Fungi > Ascomycota > Leotiomycetes > Helotiales > Rutstroemiaceae > Clarireedia > Clarireedia sp. CPB17. The sequence goes on along the minus strand of LLKJ01001149.1, from coordinate 12,870 downwards.
ATATTTCGGTGTCGACGGTGAGGATGTGACTTGGTAATCCAGCGATGGCTAGGGGGTACCACTTAGACGACTTCTTCAAGAAAAAAGAGCATTTTTCTACAGCAACTCAAAAATTAGAAGCTCTCCTCCGAAGAGTTTCTCGGCATTGAGTTCCATTTTTCGGATTCTCGCAAACTCTTTCGGAATAGTGGCGGCTTGAACTTAGCCAACAATCGATTGATCTAACTCCACTATAGTAACAACTAATGTACTGTAACATTGAGACTTGCAACAAAACTTTCTACCTTTAAGCATATTCGTAAACTCCGGATCATGACTTGGGAATATTGTGTCTAGCATGGGGTTTAAGGTATGATGTGGCAGGATGGCCAACACATCTGACTAGTTGATGACCACTTAATTCTGAATATACTTTGTCCCCATGGAAACTAAGATGTGCAACAAAATGAAGATCTCATCGGCTTAGCGTCCGACGGCAAGCTCGCACAATGTAGGTACAGATATACTTGTCGATAGCATGAAGATTGAGTCTTCGGTATATAGAAATAGGGGCGGTGAGGAGTTGTAGATCAGTATGATGAGAGTCGGATTTAATGCCGGAGTTAATGTCATTTGGATTTAAAATAAACGGGGAGACTACTTTCCGAACCGATGTCCACAAAAGTAAGAACGAACGATTCATCGCATCGGAAATCATAAACGTTCCGGAGCAGAAGTAGCAAAGAAGCCGTCGCGCTGATCTGATGTAGGATCTGTCGCCCCACCGGAGCCGACCTCCGTCTCCCACATTCAGTGGAACACAGAAACCCAAGATGAATTTAGTGGCAATACGTTTAATTGCTAGCTATATGTGGTATCTACTCTATAGGGTATATCCTGACTGTGACCGTTGGGCTTACTGTTGGCTGACCGTTGGCTGACTGTACTATGAGGTTACATTGCACCAAAAGCATCATACAAAAAGACCCTTGGCGATCGAGATGTGCAACAAAAAGTACTTTAGAATCCGGTCAAACCGTTGATCAATGATAGATTATGCCATTGACAGAGGTTGTGTATTTTTCGGGTGCAATTCATGTACGATGTCGTAGCACGGCTGCTTTTCGACGCCTCCATGTTACCGATTCCGGACACTGGGAAATGCCCAGATGGTGAGATATGCAACATTTTGCGATAACGCGAGAAATTAGACGGAGATTTAACGTAATCGCGATGAATCTGGGGTACAGCCGAAAAGGTGCGACGGAGGCTAGGCCGAACTCAATCAGTAACTCTAACAATGAAGACTTATATCTCGGGTTTCCTTTAAGGGAGATAACCTTGTGTAACCCTACGAAAATGAAGGCTTAGGAGTTGTGACACAATCAAGCAGAGAGCAGAGTGAGTATATACGAAGGTACAATACAGCTATCAGTCTGTTGAGATTGAGATTTTGCACAGCTGGAGTTTTTTGAAATGAATACACAAGCTACTTTCTTAGTACCCCTTTCTCACCCGTGAAACGGTCGTTGCACACGTCGAGAGGTTGTCAATGGTAAGCTGTAATTTTGGAAGACCCGAAGAGTTGGTTTAGATGTGTTGAATAGGAAGAGGATTAACGAGAAGGTACTCTAGACCTCGAGATGATAGAAAAACGGAATGAAGTCTCCCTACCGTACCAGATCTCATCTCGGTCTCATACGAGAACGCGGTAGCCGAGGTACGCGACCGCTCCTTTTCATTCGTTGGTTAGCTATCGTGAATGTCTGTTCCCTAAGGCATTTGATTTTACCGCACGGGTCTGTTGCCTGAACTTCCCCTCCACACGGGGTGCAACAAATCACTAACCACCGTCGGAGGCTAATAATACAACAAAAATTGGATTTTTGAGATATCGAGATGAATCTTGTATAGGAGATTTCTTTCACTTTCCTTGTGTTTTCTAATCAAGACGCCTGAAAGGGTATACATGAGTGTTACGAATTAAATCTGCTTGGAAGGCGAGCCTGTGGTGACGCGGGTGGTTAGTGAATTATTGCACCACTGTGCTCCTGTGAGCTAGAGATGGGACGACAACTATGGATCACTTGGCGTGCAGTGTTTTCTAATTACAATTACCAGATTAGTCGGTCCTGTCCTGCAGCCTAAAGAACTGAATCTTAATGAGTAAGTCAACTCAACTCACTTGTTGTCTTACCTCCTCTTAATGCCCATCTTTTTGATAGCAGTCATCGGTTGCGGTATGCTGCCTGGAGATCCAGCCTAACTTTCTCAATTAACATGCTGTCGAGGATTTCATTCCGTTTAAGAATCCAGGGTAGCTGCCTACGCGCACCCTGTTCGTTGCTGCAGTACAAATATCAAGTGTTGCCGCAGACGTCCTTCAGTATTCCTTCATCCAAAACTTTCATTACTCCTTCCTCCAAACCTTTCTCAATTTCCGCCGTCGAAATGAGCGATCAGGACGGACCCAAATATGTCATTGATCGCATCTTGGGCGGTACCGCCTCTTATGATGATATTGTTGGCCCTGGAGCCCCAGAGAGCAGCACTCTGCATGAACGCGTCTGGCCTGCCATCCCTATGGACTATCTCCCGCCTTCTCCCGAAATTGAGAATGCCGTAAAAGAAGGTATGGATATCATTGGTCCTCAGTTTCTAGTGCTGACAATAGACAGTTGGATGCATCCTAGGTTATCTTCGCCGCGTTTTATCTCCGATTCCATTGCCCGATGATGACCTACAACTCATGTCTGACTACCTTTTGTCTCTGGAAACCAGAGATGACTTGACGGTGCACGTACTTCGACAAACTGAGGCGAGAACAGAAATAAATCTCGTAAGAAGAATCCTATTGGAAGACGACACCAGATATAACTTCAAGTCGCGTGCAACTGCTCTGGAGAAGCACTGGAGTAGCATCGAGTCATTGACATCGAAAAGCACTCCACAAGAGATGTTAGCCGACCGACCTGTTGCACCACTTAAGAAGGAACTCCTTGACGACAAGCCAGCGGGATGGAAGTTGGAATTGGGTGAAACCCAAGCAGCTGAAGCACAACGAGAGCTCGAATTGAATAACATTTGGAAGAATCGATGTATCAAGTACTGGACGACCGTTAAACCACCAAGGACAATTGGTTGGGCTCCGCTCGCCGGAGATGCATGGAAAAAGGTACCTCGAGCTGATCTGGAGAAGGGGGACCTGTTCTTTACTCCGTACTTCAGACCTATCCGGAAAGCTTTGGTATGGCATCTATGGATGCTTCGTTTTGGACTGATCCCAGTAATACGCCTGAAGAGGAAGATGAGTATAGGAAGCATAGGTCAGAGAGAAGTGAGTTAACGACGCTTTCTCTAGAGATGAGGAAAGCAAGAAAGGAGTATGCCGAGTCCCTAGGATTTAAAAACGTATTTTAGCTTTAGTAATGAGACAAATGGATCTTTTATCTGATATGGTTTGGAGATGGTATGGGTTTTGGTAATAGTGGCGTGGAGCAAAGCTAAACTCCGGTCTTTTGGCGGATTCTCCATATAGCATTCTCTCTTGTTTGGAACCTCTCATCTCTGCCTCGGATAGCCGCGCTCCAGAGGTAGAGGGCCTAATTGTCTGGTTTAGAATGATATCTGAATAAACCAACCTGAGAATCAGTTTCATAATAAAATTGAAGTAATAACATAGTGTGAGAGGCCAAAAGAAAGTAATGCTGAAAGAAACTAAAGCTAATATGTTACGTCCTTACCTACTGGGTCACGTGGAAGTGTCCTAGGTCGGATTCAATTCTGGTCGCGGAGTAGATTTGAGAAGTTGTAGGTTTTGATGAGTGCTTCAAATGGGGAGTTGTAAATAGAAATATAACAATTCTATTGATCGTTTTCATAGTACTAAATATAATGATTATTTGACGAGCCTACCTTAGTTCTACCAAGGTCTCCTGGTCACATGATTAGTTCTAACCCCGCACAAAGTCATCGGAGTCGAATCCGTTTACTTTTATGGTGCAGTACAAGTACAATGCTTCGGATTCCACTTCCCAATCCCCTCGGAGCCTCCGTCAGAATTGAGATATGCAACAAGATCGCAAGATCGAAAACATAGGAATTTGAGAGAGAGATTTGAAGTTCATAGCCCAAATTAGCCACAGTTCTTCTCTATCGGAGGAAATGCCCGGTTATGTCAACCAATCCGGATTCAATGCTCCACGAGTCAGATCACCAGCCAGCACGACATAACAAACCTGCTTTGTCTCCCATTTGCAAATCCTACTCCCTACTCAAAGACGGGATTCTCCTTGCAAGGTTGTGGATCGAAGATGTACTGTATTCTTCTTATTGTAGCAGCAGGATCTTGGACTAAATGATTACGTAGCCTCGAAGCGGAAACATGTGGTATATACCGGATTCAATCACCTTCTCGACATAATAATAAGAAATCAATGGCCAGCAGAGGATGCAAGATTGCTGATTATTTTTGGCAGGACGAGTCAGTCAGGGAGATGGCGTCTGCTCGAGTCAGTCCTTCATGCAAACAATATTCCTCTCCGTATCCGCGGAATAACCGCGCAATTCATTCTTGGACCTCGGTACCTATCATCGTTGACTTATTTCACATACTAGTCAGCGCACTGTTCGCTGTCCTTATCAACTTCATCATACTGGTCATTTGATCGGAAAATAGCTTCGTCTGCTATCTACTATATCTTTAGGACGAAACTTTCACTAAAATCGAGGCTTTTCGACTTCCAGTGATGAGAATCTCAAATGAGTTAATCGCGCAAGATTCACCGGAATTGACCGATGAATCCCAAACCATGGAGAAGGCGGAGAAAAGGCTTACTTTGAGATGTGTATATTTAGGTCAGTTTAACTTACTATTGAGCCCGATTAATAGCGCAGCCTTGTAGATGAAGTTAGACAAACTCTCGCAAGCTCTGGACGCACTTTTGTTCCGCAACCTTGCATTCCACTGTTTCATTCTGGGTTATCTACTTCCGCTACAATTACTTTGGTCATTCTGATACAGAAGATGTTCCCGCTACTATAGGAGGTAGAATCCCGACTGGATGGAAGCCAATTCCGCGAAAGTTGCAGTCATGCAACACAACAATATGATGTCTCAAGATTGAGTGTCTAGACTAGCATGTTGTCCTTCGTGAGGAATTCATCCGACGTCTAATCTTCGGATTTCAACGCCATGTCATGCCCAGACTTCGGACACTTCCATACTGAGATAAAGGCTGAACTCAATTTGGTCCAGGATTTGGCTTCCTCTCGTGCCGAAGAATAGCCTGTGTGCAAATACGTGTGGTATACAACTTGTGGATTGACAACAATACCAGTCTCGTGCTTCACTATGCTCCTTTGTGGATGAATTTCTCAACTGTACACAAATCTCCTGGCGAAGAGCATTTAAACTCTCCATTGGGAGCTTTAGACCCTGAAGATCCCCCACTGCGTTGGCTCATATTGCCCGAGATCCGAATAATGATAATTCATCGACAGTCTCCACAGCGGGTTCCAAGTGGGCCTTATCCATCGTACCTGACTCAGGTCATGTCTTTTTCGGCATACACTTTCCTGGCAAAAGCTTGTTGCATGTCTGTTCGCCCTAAGTTTCCACGCGGATAAGTATGTCGGTACTCGAAGCGGAAATGATTGTGCCTTCATCCCTACCTTGCATGTTGCATGTCTATTTTTGCGTCATGTCGGCGACTAAGCCTGTCAGATTTGCTTCAGGCGTCAAGCTTGACCTTAGAGCTCATGCGTCGGCTATGCTATATTGTAGGTCCACTCCGTCCACATTCAGAATTTCTTTATCGAGGCTTCAGTATTGTTGAATCAAAGATTGGCTGGAAAGGATGAAGCTGAAGATTGTTGCACATCTCATCACTGACTCGTCCTTTTTCACGAATAGCTTTCATGTCCAAAAGCAGGAATGTCCCCGATTCTGGAATTGTTGCACGTCTGATGACTGACTCTTCTTCCATGGTGGAGAGGCCTATTATCAAATGGTGCATGAATTTTCAAGGTGATGGGAGTTGTTGCACATCTCATCATTGACTCGTACTTTCGTTGTGGACCATTTCTATATCCCAGTATACATCTCTGCTGGAATTTATATTTGTTGCATATCTAAACGTTGACTCGTACATTCTACGATGGGGGCTTTTGATTGAATGGTCTCTCAGATTGGTCATATCACTCTTTGTTGCGTATCTTATTTTCCAGTGTTGACTCGTCTTCTTAGACGCTTAATGCACCGACGTCAACCTCTTGTATTATCATTCGCAAAGAAGCTTTTGTTGCACATCTAGATGTTGACTCGCATGCTTTGCTGCGGGTCTATCCGTGGCTAATATTTCTTCATGCTAAGCTCGAGATTAACTACAGCAGTGTTTGTTGCATATCTTTTATTGACTCGTATTCTCGCTGTGGAGAACTTCTTCCTTTTATGGGCGTCAAACTGAGCAAAATCAATCTGTTGCATGTCTTGGATTGACTCGCACTCTGACAGTAGAGAGAATTCCACAATCCTCAATCACCGATTGGGCGCCATCAGGTATGTTGCACATCTGTTTTTGACTCGTACTCTATTGAGGAGTTGTCGTAATCTTCGTGTAAACATGGTTATACTTGTAGACCGATCAGGGGGTGGCTACTTTTACGTCGACGTAAGATTCATTTGCCGGCACTGTCTACTGTGTCAACAGCCAACAGCCAATAACCTACAGAAATCATGCCCGCTACTCTGCCCCTAGACTTACCACAAAATCAAAGGTCAAAGAAAATAATCAACCCGCAATCATCATGTCGAGACACGGCGGAGGCTCACGAGTGGTGGATTATGAAGAGCGTGATACTTACTATTCACGGGGTGCTCTTGATTGAGATACAGGTTGTACGAAAAGATGGACTGCCTTTGACTGCCAATAATTTCCCTATAGTACAAGTCTTCTTCCTTTAAGATTCTGCATGGGAATAACTTCATGCTGCGTCCACTCTTGACTACCACCCCTCTACGTTTGCATACATATGTCCGTGCGATGCCCCCACTACGGACTTATTTCTCCCATCGAATCCCCAATACCCGATCTATCCGCAACCACAGGCCTTGCAAATCACAGATGCGATGTCTATACCAGGCGAGTCATACATCAGGACTCGAAGATGCATACCAAACATAGAAAAACGCTTCACAACTTAGGCTGCCCATAGATCTCAACCCGCCATATGGTACACTTTAGCTAAATACTTTTGGACCACGATTGAAGATTCAAGAATGAGTCGTTGTTGGGACGCATTAGTGGCAGATACGTCCAAATGTTCTGGAAAAATTCTAGAAATTGCGGCCCGCAGTACATAAAATGCCATCCCAGCAAACGTTTTCAAGAGTTCAGACGACTGTAGTAAATTTTCAATCTCGCCGGCGATCTACCGACATGATCCGTATATTATCCAGCGTCGTAGTCACATCATCCCGGCCCCTATTCTCTGCAACGTCTGTCCAAAGAGCGCTTAGTAAGCAGTAATGCCAAGTCTGGCACGGCCCCACCTCCATTTCGACGCGTTCCAATTCAAGGCTCGCCGCAACTGTTTTGTCCAACCTCCATCCCCTCAGTCAAACGAATATCCGATATCATTCCGGGAAAACGCTTGATTAGATCTAGATCAAGTGATCAGACTGCTTGGTTTGGTTTGCGCACGATTCATTGGAGTGAAGGGGTTGTTTGTGCTGCCACAGCTCTTCGCCGCTCTTTGCGGTGTCCTTATACTTTTGGGTGAAGCACGGAGTTCTACATTTTTGTAAGAAACCTACTCTTAGAAACTCTATAGACGCTGATACCAACAGATTCCATTTCGATGGACGTTTCCTTGTGATAGCATATCGTGTAATTTGTTTATATCACGTGATACTGTCAAACCGTCTCACTCGTTCCCCAGAGTATCATGGCACCAGCATTGAGGGACCTTCCGGAATTTCTTCACAACTCGCCATATATACCCGTGTTGTCTTTTGATATCGATGAGCCCCAACCAAAACAAGTCAAGCCAACACTCGGGGAAATCCTCCGCTCCAGGCCTGTACGAACTAGTATCCCAATCGCTCTCTGCTTCCTTGTTATACTTGCCTTGTTACCTCATGGGATACCGAAGGCTCGAGAGCTGCATCTCCAATACAAGACACCGGCCTGTCTAAAACAAGATCCAGTCGAAGTTGCCCCTCTAACAGGCGACGGAAAAGATATTGATTGGGGACAGTACGCGTACATTACATATGCCACGTCTAAGGATCATCTATGTAATGCATTAATGTTGTTCGAGAGTTTAAATCGATTGGAGAGTAAAGCATCAAGAGTACTGCTTTATCCTCAGCTATGGAAAGATGAATGGACACAGGATCAAGATGGAAAGGGTATGGATTCTATAACAGAAATGCTGGTTCAAGCAAGAGATGATTATGGAGTTAGGTTGGCAAATGTCCAACTATTAAGTCACAGACATTCGTCGGGGGGTATGTATTCTTGATACAGTGCTCACTTGGCATAAACGCTAACAAAGCAAAAAGATGAATGGGCAGACTCCTACACTAAATTGCTGGCTTGGAATGAAACTGCCTATACCCGCCTCATCTTTCTCGATTCTGATAGTACCATCTTCCAATCCATGGATGAGCTTTTCTTCGCTCCAATGGATGATAAAACGCAGCTTCTCGCCCCGCGCGCTTACTGGCTCGATGCTTCCGGCGTTCCAAGTCTTGCTTCTCATGTCATGTTAATCAAACCATCTCTCGAAGAGTTCAGCCGACTTGAAAGCGAAGTCGTGCTTGCTGGGAAAGATAAATACGATATGGATATCATCAACTCGATCTTCACCAAACAGCAAGACGCATGCGGACTAATCGATCATCGTATTTACTCCTTACTAACAGGTGAGTTTCGAAGGCCAGTTGATAAGCATCGAGGATTTTGGGGGAAGCCGAAAAAGGGAGAAGAGGAGGTAAAGAAGGTGTGGGATCCCCAGGAAGTGCTAGCAAATGCGAAGTTCGTCCATTTCAGCGATTGGCCGTTGAAAAAACCGTGGGAAATGAAGAATTTGGAGTGGATGGGGAAGGGGCCGAAGTGTGTAGAGGTAGAAGAGGGGGATGATTGTAGAGGGAGAGATATTTGGAATGGATTTTATGAAGATTTTAGGGAGAGAAGGGTGGTGAGTTTCTTGATTTCAATCTTTTGGTGGTGATGGCTAATGATGCTAGGCTGTTTGTGGGTTGGATTAATGGCTTGAAGCTAATAGATTGTATATTTGGAGGTTTTTGATAATTTGGATAATAGAACATATAGATGCAGGGACTGCATGGGGATCTCTACGATATACGGCAATAGAATGCTAGACAGGAGGTTCATTTCCGAAGGTTGTAGACCGTACCGCCTGGTGGATCAATGTAGGTTGCTGCTGAATCAGTTGTTGTGGCTAATGTGATGTGGTTAGGGCATCGAGTGATTGCCCCATCGCCTGGTTTCTCTAGAGCAATTATTCCTTCGACCGTGGAATCACAACCTCGTTTAGTGTGTACTTTCACATAAATATCTCGGAATAGCCTCACTCAACACAAGTTAGAGCATAGTTTTCTCTCGATGAAGTCATCGCGAAGAGCAATCTCACTGCATTCCACAGCGTGGGAGAGAAATGCCAATCAACAGGAAGGAAAAATGATTTTCCACAAGAAAGAATGCACCCCCAGTGACGATGCATTCCTGATGGGAAGTCCATGATTCCCAGATCTCCGTTGTTTTCTTTACTTTCTTTTTCGTACCCTGACGCGACGATCACAGCCAGTTTTTAGCATCAATTCTATTCAGTCATTATCGAGTGCAGGTATCATGCCTATTTCTTCGATTCTTTCTAGTGAGGTCTAGGTCGATATTACATTCATTTAGAATTTTCGATTAGAGCGAAGCAAGGGCGACGACAATATCGCGCTTGGCATTTGAAGGCTATTGATAAAATCCAGCAATTCAATATTCAACATGGCGTCTACGAAAATAGCGGTGCGACAACAGGTGACCACGCAGCTTCCCGTCGGGCCATCTTTTATTTCATTCGGCGCAATAATTGGTATTGTTATCGGCGTAGCTGTCGCATTGATCATCGGTGGAGTAGGGATTGCGTTTTACAATATACGAAAAACTCGAAGACGAGAAGCGTTACGAGCCAAAGGGAAGGATGTAGAAATTGGTCAAAATGTAGCGATGATGGTTCGAGCCAATCCGCCGCCTCTTCTATATCCAACATTTGGATCTCCTTACGACTCTTTACCAATTCGAAAAGTTAGCACACCATCAGGATTTGTGGAGAGTGAGGATGAGGACGATAATGTTATCAGACCAAACATGAAGAGGTTCTCGGAACAAAAAAGTATTTTCCGAAAATCGGGCATCAGAGATTCGTGGCCATTAGCTTCTTTCAATCAGATGTCGACGAAACAGTTCCCTCTACAAGTTGTTTCGTCTCAGAAAAGTTTGAGGAAACCTCCGGAGAGAAATATTCGACTCAATTGTGTAGCTCCACCTGGATATGTTCTCCAGGAAGAACCTCAAAAGCCAGCCAGGACTTTCTCGAGACGTGCTCAAGCGAAGAACTCGGATTCCGTGGAGGATGTAACGATTATTGATGGGGAACCTACCATCTCACGTGGCCGTACTAGACAGCGATCATCTTCCGAGAATCAACTATCTGTTATTCTAAAATCGACCTCGCAACGTCTGAGAGATACTCAAAGACGTTCACTTGGTCGGTTTCCAGGATCACCTCCAAAGCAAATATTACCTACTCCACCTATAAATAACGCCACTGAGAGTAGAGAACTTCTTATTCGTCCCGACACTGCTTCATCGGATCTTGGATCTCAACATGATAGAGAACTATTCCGCACACCGAGTCCGGGTAAAAAAGTACCAAGAACAGCGGGAAAAGCGTTTCAAAAACGAGGAAGATCCCCAACACCATCTGGAAACTCTGATGATGATAGTCTCTGTGGTATCGACACGCCTGATCTTGTCATCCCAGCACAGCTTACTTCACCTAGCAAGAGTGGACGTAAGTTTGAGCAGCGGCATCGAATGAATGTATCGACAAGCAAGATTCCTGCGCCTAAAATCCATCACGCGACAAAATCATCTGTGGGTACAATCGATAAGACCGACTTTGGAATATCTCCTCAAATTCTCGCAAACGATCCATTTCTATCAATCAAGGGAGCCAAAGCCATCTCATCCTCTCAAATATATGAGCCTCGACCGCTGCATATTCGAAAAGCTACATTTGGGCATCACGCAACTGAGGAGAGGCCTCTCGAGTTCATCGACTCGCCGCTGAAAGATATATCAGGTAATAAAGCAGGTGAACTCGTTAAAGAACCCAAGTCCCCATCACCATCCGACCAACCAAATCCTTTTCAATGGTCACCCAAAGAAGCAATGCAAGTCCGAGCCTCTAGTCCCAGCAAAAATGGTCCCAAGAGAAAAGGTCACAAACGTTCCAACATTGTGCGGATATCCGGTCTACCTCGACCATCGAGTGTGTCTGTTGTACACGAAGAATCAGAAGACGACTCCTCTCCGCGTGCTCTCCGCCGTATCATCTCTCGACCTACTCTTCGTGTTGTAGAGAAAAGTCCTTCATGTACATCTCTATCGGTGACTAGCCGTCGATCAAGCGCCGTGCGACCTCCTTCATCCTTGACGTTCAATCCTATCCTGTCGATACCTACGCTTATAAAGCCCATCTCTCCACCTGATTACGGTGTCGAGGAATACTCTCCCACTCTTTCTGTCTATAATTACTACGCCGAGAACCTCAATTCGGAAGTTGAGGTTTTCAAACACGCGCGCTCGTCCCTGGCGTTGAAATCTCAGGTTAAGAGACATTGTAAAGATATCGAGGAGGAGGATCCAGATACACCGAGTGATATTCCCGTTTCGTTCCCGCCGCTTCCGTTAAAGTCGGATGATGATAAAGATGTCAGCATTTTAGCTGATATTGAGGAATCTCCAACTCAAATTCCAAGTTCGCCGCCACTGATTCGGCCACTAGCTTTACTGCGCACCACTCAAACCAACCTTCCAAATCCTATTCACATGCTACCTCCTAAACCAAGCTCGATGCAGATACCTCGTATCTCAACCAGCAATATATTTGGTCCCCGTCCCCTATCCCGTATTTCTCATAATTCCAGCTCTCACTCAAATAACACCTCCACTCTCAGCCTCCCTATCAAACCCCTCACCCTCTCCCTCCCCGCGCCTCCTCTTCTCACCGTCATTACCCCAGTACACCTCACCGGCCCGCGACCCGAGCCCAAAAAACTATCCTCCTTCACCAACACCTCCTCCTCAACACGGGACTCCATCGCAACTACTATCGGTCTATTACGGCGCATGAATTCCGATATATCGAATTACAGTCCCTCTATTGACTCACCTCCTATCGACAGCGCCACAAGTGGTAGTGGAGATAGCGCGAAAGGAAGTAAATATTACCTCTCACTCGGCGGTCTGGGGACATTGGGACGCATCAACGGAAACGCGACATCAACCCCTGCTAGCAAAAATATAAATTCCACTCGTAACAGCGCATCTCGCTCTCCGTCCCCGATAACTAAACGCGCGTCTGAAATTTTTGAACGCTGGCGGAGAGATGGTGGGATTGATGAGGGGAGGAGCAGCAGAAGCAGAGAGGGGAGTAAAAGTCGGGTGGGAAGTATAAGGGAGAGTGTAGGGAATGGGAGTCGATGTAGTAGTCCCCTGGCGATGGGGAAGCATGGGTTGGATGTGGAGAAGAAGAGGTGGTCGATGACGTTGTTGCCGGGTGGGGGAGTGGAGCTAGTGGAGGATG
>LLKJ01001148.1:0-16367 GCA_002242865.1 Clarireedia sp. CPB17 | reverse complement strand
GAGGCAGGTATGTGTAAGGGGCTGGGTGGTGGGCAAATCGTTTTATGGGGTGGGGGAGATGAGAAGTGTAAATGATTTGATCTTTTGTTCATCGCAGCTCGCTCTCCAAATTTCTGCCGGGGACTTGCATTTCCTGTTTTTTTGCAAGGGGGAAGGGAAAGCCATATACTTACCCGACGTGAGCTACTCAATTCTCTGCTTTTCCTACTCATCAGATAGACTCCTCTTCACATCACCGCAAGCAAATCAATAAGTGTCTCCTTTCTCATAACCCCCTCCCTCACTCACAAATCACAAGTTCACCAACATCCTCACATCAAAGCAAATCAAGTAGTTATTCCATTCCATTCCACTTCGACCTACGAAGTATGAATCAAGCAATCCATTCCTTCCATATCCCATCCCATCCTATTCTATCCCCCCCACTAATAAATATATTTATCCCATCTATCCCCTGCCAGTCCTGATGGAAATGAAAAAAAAAAAAGACTTTTATGCTCCGACCATGCAAAACACCAAACCAGACCAAACCAAACTCTTTCTTTGCTTCCTATCTAACTCCTGCGGAAGTGAACTAAGATGCGGAAAGCAGTTTTGCGCTTTTCTAACTTTTGGGAAACGGAGCGCGGACGTGGGGACCAAAAGAGTTGTTTTTTTCTGCGGCAGGTAACGGGGATGTGGTGAAGGTCCATTTGCGTCTGAGCAGCATTTTGGTTTCTCGACATTAAGGGTCATAGTCGAATTTTTGTATGCGCTTCGTGATAGCCGGCTGAACGAAGAAACGAGGTCTGAACAAGATGAACGCGAGTCCGCGTGATTCTTAAAGATGTTTGTATGAGCTGAAAAGTGGAAGGATGCGCAAGACACGCTGCTTCAAGAAAGAATTGAACATGGGCTGCCTATGGCTCCTGGTAAAAGGAATTTTGTCGAAACGTGTCGTAGTGCCGTAACAACATTGTAAAAATAAAAGATATTTTGCTGCCAAAAGGAACCGTACAGAAGTGAATTCGGTGAATCAACCACCGGAATTAAGATAAAAAGGCCCAAGTACCACCAGACCACTACGAAGTTGTCTCTGGAGACGAAACTGTAGGAATTCAAGAGGAAAGGTGCAAGGTAGCCCGTTTCAGGTGAAAGAGGTAGATGATCATATGACGTTCCCACAAGAATCATGCATATCCGTGGTGAGGATTCGAAGATAAAAGCTGGAGGATGACTTCAAACGAAATGACGAGCCGGTAGTAGTAAAGTATCATACGCGGTTGAGATGGCCTGGAATTGGTAGTGATAACACCTTGCTTCGGAGTTGTGCGACTCTCAAAGTTGATCTAGGAGAGACCATGCGAAGGTAGAGATGTGCGAAGGTAGGGATGTGCAAAGGTGGAGATGTGCGAAGATGGAGACGTGCGCATAAGAAGACGTGCGAATATGAAGACATCAAGTCATAAGTAGGACATTTGCTTTGTGTAGATTCTTCGCAATTATGGTCAAGGAGTTGTCATCTCGCATGGTAATAGACGGGGTCATAACAAGCTTGAGACGCTTCTGCTTGGTCTGTAGGTGAAACGGGTTGTCGTTGGGATGGTCCTTCGCTATCATTGTTCCGGCAACGAACTTAGCATTAAGAAGCGCAGGGAAGATTATTTGAAAGCTTAAACTCGCTGACAACAACTTGGATCCAAGATCAAAGCAGGCTATTACTAGCACCCCAAGATCGGCTCCAGCTTTCGATCGTGAGCAGTTCTTGTTGAGAAGTGGACCCAGCATATCTCGTAGGTGTTTGGTGTGATGCATCAGAGCAGCACTGCGAAACTCTGGATAATGCGGAGAGCCTACTATTTGTTCAAAAAGTTTGGATCGTTCGCGAATAAGTTCCTGGCGGACGTCAATCGACGGAACTGCGAAATGAATGTTAGCACGTAGTCAATGCTTCTCGTCACTCAAGGGAACGTACCAGGTTTTGCATCAAGGCGCTCTCTGATGGACTTTAACTTTGAGCCGACAGTCGCATTAAATTTCTCAAACGTTTTAGCATCCATGATATCCTCGAAACAGTAAGTCATGGCCATTCGCATGACAAACCAAAATCGCGTTTGCTCATTACTCAACAGTGCCATGACATGACTATGCGCACTTTGGGGATCAGGATAAGTTAAGCGCATCATATAGGTCCACAGGCCTTGGTTCCCACTAGCAATGCCACGATCTTGAGCGGGATTGACCATGTGCGCATACTCGCGGCACCAACCTTCGATCATTGTAAAGATGTGAGTAAAGTCTGCTGTATAATCTGAACCCAAATCTGAAGGAGGAGATGCTGGGTTTTGAAATGGCACTACGGCCATGTTGCTTGTTGGGAAATTTATCTCAGTTCCCGGCTGGGTCTTACTATGATCTCGGTAGGTCGAATGCGTACTTGGCAATGCGCTCCCTGTAGGAAGTGCTGCCGATGATCGTAAATGTCGGAGTCCCCCAGAACTCTGTTCCTCCTGTGCCGCACCCTCCATTGCAGCTAAAGACGTTTTCGAAAGCCGACCAAGAGATGTCGATGGGAGGTTAAGGCGCTTGTTCGCAGTGGCAGCATTCTGTAAATCACGAGCACTTGCCATGTGTGCACCGAGTTCACCACCGGGGAGTGTGGAGTTGTACGTATCCAGGGCCTTTTGATGGGCACTTGCAGGATGAGATGCCAACCATAATAGACGTTTCCCATTTAATTGATTCTCCTTAATCTCCAACTCTTCTTTCTGTAATGTTATTGTCTGCTCAAGATCCTTGGTCCTTAAAATGTGTTCATGGTTCGCTCTGGCGAGTTCTCTTTCGAGATGTCGAATCCGATTCCGGAGGAGCTCATTCTCGTTGTATTCTACCAAATTTTCTCGCTCCTTCCATTCTGACGCGAACCTTTGGAGCTCCTTGCTGAGATTTTCGCGGACATTTAAAGATATTTGGGTAGTGGCGCCGACGGTTGCTACAATGTCGGCAATCCTTGATTCGAACCAAGTCGTCATTTCGGCTCGAGTCAGCCGTTCGGGAGGAGCTCCATTTCCAGTAGAACCAATTGAGATGCTACTTCCGTTATGCTTAAGTTGAGTGGGGATGAACTGCGGCGCGGAAGGGTCCATGTTCTCCGCGCGAACTATAGACCCTCGAAGATCAGGATCCCCAGGTCTTCTTGAGGGGCGAGATCGACTAGGTAAAAGCGACATCGTAGCAAAGTAGATCGTAGAGGTAGTGATAGTTGAAAGGTATAATAAGTCCAGAATTGTCAGTCGAAGGGTCCAGCAAAGCCCAGAAAAGTCCTATAAGTCTTTATTGCAAAGGCGAAGAACGATCTAACAAAAATGCGTTCGTTGATGAAGAAAGAAAGCAAGATATATTGTTGAGGATATCTTCTTTAAGAAAGCGCACTAGCAGTGAAAATTTTCGGAGATGGACTATGGTTGAGCAAGTCAAAAGTGAAAGGAGACTCGTAAGCCAATGGAGATTAGTTGGTATATGCATATGATAGCAGTCGGTGTTGTGCATGGAGATAGTGAATCTGCTTGACAAGTGGATGGGCAGACGAGGGAAAGAAGGCGGAGAAAGGCCACAGGCTCGATCGCAAGGCAACCAAATCGATCTCAAATATAACGGGAAGTTATCTCTCCAGATCATCTCAGGCTGGCAACAATTGAGATCTTGTCCAAGGAAGCACATTCATTCCATGTGCGTAAAATAGACTGTCCTCCATTTGCAGATGAATGGTGAATTAACGGCAGCACATCTGTCTCCCATCGACTCTTTCAATGAAGCGTTCCTTGTGGCATATACGAATACGATCGGCTCATGTTGGATTGGAGATGGAATGACACGGAAAGGTTTGTGATGGAGTCTGATCGGTTACGTCTGATGTCCATAGCAAAGAAATGGCTTAGCGAAACCTACAATAGCAGACTCACGCGACCATGCGACAGAACAACTAGGTCTGAACTAACATGCGTTTGCAGTTGTCAAAACAACAGAGGATAAAAGGCAGAACAAAGACTAAGATAGAGATCGCGAGCCGATGGGCAGGAGGTCGATTATATCATGCTTTGCATGTGAACTTAAGTCGCGGAGACAAATGGTTTCCATCCGGATTATTACTTACAGTAGAGCCCAGCAATGTATTTTGACGAGGTCATTTTTCTACGAGTATGAGGCGAGGTGACACCGACTCCAACCCAAACCGTCGACTGCCCTCAATGATCTTCGCTCCCTCGATCTCATTAGAACTCAAGACGAGAAAAAGAAATCACAGTTCCAGTTAAACTGCTTACCTTCATATTTCGCAACGGCCATCATGCGTCATACACAGCTCAGTCAAAACATCCTACAGGTACGAAATGTCATATGTTATTGGTTGACTAACTAACGTGCAGTACCACCCGAAATAAAGAGAAGGAGGTGCCTTATGCCAAAAATGAGGAAATAGATATGTTCTCTGTACAGTAAAGGGATCCTATGTGCAATCAGTGAAACAAGAGGGCAGGGGTAGGTTGCTTGACGCAAGACTCCTGTACAAAGAAATCAGCCATGTCGTCGATCTTTCGGTCGTTGCTTCGATGTCCGTAATTAGCTTTAAGTTGATGCATCCTAGGAAGATGGATGCTACGTGAAAAAGTGTAGAGAATCGCTGGCCTAACAGGAAGAGTTCTAGCGAAATATTCGGCAACATGCATATCGCATAAATAGTGTCTGTGATGAAATCTATATATATGCTACGTTAATTTGGTTCTGCAAAGTACGGGTTGTAGACATACCAGATATAACCCTAAAGTTCAACGAACGAGGGCCATAATTAGCATCTCAGATAGCCTTTGTGCGAGAGAACAAACTGCTGTAGACTGCATCCACAACAGGCGTAGCGCTGATCATCCGTCCTCCAAAATATCTGCCGTTGAGCCCCTTGATAGCGTTTTCTCCACCTTGTACCCGATCGAACTTGAGATAAATATCTCCTTGTGAGTTGGGATCTAGAGCAATGTGAACAACGTGGCCATATTTCTCCTCCGCTTCTGCCCGGACATCATCCTCGAGCTCCTTTTCCCAACTATCACCTTCTTCTCTGTGGCAATTGTTAGTAATGCACTTTGTCTCGGAAGGATATACCACTTACTCTGCAGGATCAAACATGTTCTTCAGTACGACGCATCGACTAGCCATATTAACATTTACTGGCAAGGCCTTGGATTCCGTCTTAGGCTTCGTAATCTCTCGTCTCTCGCTGCTTGCCGGAGCAGTGGGTTCGTCTGTCCTGGCGAGTTTCCTCATCAATGCGTCTCGACTATAATTGTTAAAGTTCACGCCGCCAACATCAGTGTCGTCCAAAGCGCTAGCACCACCTGCACCTTTGTCATTATCGCGACCACCGGCACGGTCGAAGTTACTGCCACCGGCAGCGGTAGGACCACGTCCACCGGCACCAGAAAATGCAGAGCCCTGGAATTGTTGTTGGTGACTTTGGCCTTGGAATCTCTGCAGAAGACTGGCGGTAGATTCAGGAGTAAACTTATCGTTTCCAAGACCAACACGGATAGGACGACCCGCAAGATCGAATCCATTCATCTTCTCCAAAGCTTCTCGAGCCTGGTTGGGATCACGGAACCTGGTCATCTCGTTAGCAAGTACATCAAATGACTATCCATAGGAGTGACTTACTGAACAAATCCATAACCTCGACTGCGTCCTTGCTCTTCTTTTTGCAACTGGACAAATTCGAGCTCACCAAAAGGCTCAAATACGTTCTGTAAATCGCTTTCAGTGATGCTGAAGTGAATATTACCCACATATAGTCGATGGAAGGGGATCTGGTTAGGGTTGCTAGAGGTAGCTTCAGGATTGCGGACTTGTCGGTTCTTCTCGGCCTCTGTAAGCTGTGCGATGATTGGGATTCCTAGGAGCTTCTGACCAGTGAGTTGAATTGCAGCAGGGACTGATTCTTCGTTTTTAAACTCAACGTAGCCAACACTATGCAAATTAGTCAATAGTTTCAACAGAATAGGAAAGATGAACATACCCTTTTGATCTGCCACTGACCCTGTCCTTCACAATTTGAGCTTCTTTGACAGGGCCAACCTTTTCGAAAAATGCTATGA
This sequence comes from Clarireedia sp. CPB17, assembly GCA_002242865.1. Taxonomy (NCBI): domain Eukaryota; kingdom Fungi; phylum Ascomycota; class Leotiomycetes; order Helotiales; family Rutstroemiaceae; genus Clarireedia; species Clarireedia sp. CPB17. Next base: position 10,248 of record LLKJ01001148.1, on the reverse strand, counting down.
GTTCTTTAGTTCTCAAACGTGCAGCCAGTTGTTGAACAAACACAGTGCGCCTGTCCCGTTCGTCCTCGGTCAAGGGAGGAGTGCCTTCTCGCTTGGGACTTCTAGTTCGTTGTCGGTTTCGACGATCGTCTCGAGGAGCATCTACATCATCACGATCCCTGCGATCACCTCGAGGTCGGTAATACCTGTTCGGACTTCTAGAGCGGTCGCGTTGTCGTCCGCCCCCTCTGTAGTAATCTCCATCCCTACGACCATTCTCTTCAGGGCTATCTCTGTGACGGCGTGAGTGTCGACGATCATCATCTCGACTTCTGCTTCGGCGCCTACTCTTTGCACTCCCATGCTCGCTCACTGGAGTCATGGTTGACTCCTTCTCGTCCCTGTCTCTGCTACGTCCTCTGCGCTTCCGGTCTCGATCGCGGTCTCTGTCTCTGCTGTCGTCCCGAACTCTATCGCGATCGCGTCGATCATTGCGCTCACCCTTATGACGGTCATCGTCATCTCTGGATTTCGTGGATCCATTTTGGTCGATAGGAGTAGCATTCGCGGTTGAGTCCAGAAGAGCTTCAACATCCAAGGCAGACATGGTGAAGGCGTTTGTTGACTCGCCTGAAAGTGGGCGAAGACACCAGATTATTATTAAAAGTTTGAAAAGGGTTGTATCGCTGGCGATACGGATGCTGGGATAGTCTTATTCAGATACCACAAGTAATTGAGGTCTCAAGTACAATGAGATGCAGATAAGTTCAGATGTAAAATAATGTAAGACGGTGCTGGTTTCATAAGAAATGTGGTCTGGACAAGGCTCAAGAAAATATTGACTAGTGGCACCTGCCACTAACATTTATGGGCGAATACCGCAACATTACTAGCAATTTTTCACACCTTGAATTGGCAGGTAGCACAAAATGGTTTTCTACGAGAGGAAAATACTATTTGGGAATCGAAGATGAAAGTGTATTAGGTTATTAAAAGCTATGAAGAATAAAGTCTTAGAGAGTGGCCGGCCTACTCTTCAATGGCATGTCCAACAGAGCCGTAAACGCCTAGGCCAGAATGCCTTTCAGTATCTCTACCTCATCAATCGTTTCCACGCCATGATCCGTCATGGTATCCCTATCTATGTATGCTGATTCCAATAAATACACCCCCATCCGTCTTCCTCTCAGTTGGTCTTGACAGGTGAGACGAGCTGAGTACCGAAGATAGAGTCCCAGAATCGGCTGGTTACTCCGAATCCATTCTCGTAGTCCATGAAGTGATGTTGGAGGTGCCATTTCTTGAGTTGTCTCCAATACGATGGAAGTGTGCGGTGGTGGAGGAAATAGTGAGTCAAGTCATAGCAAATGTAGCCAAATATTCCGCCGCAGAATACCGCAGTTGCAACGTGCCAATCCCAATAAAATACGGCGTGAGCAAGCTTCCAGAAAGGTGTTGCGAGTACAATAAATAGGGTAGGTGGCATAACAAGTCGGTATTTATCCATCGGTAAATAGTGGTGGATGCCGTGGAGGAGGAAGTGAAGCGTTATGCCTACTCGGTTGTCGGGAAGGTATCTGGATTTGATCAGCATGCTTTCGCGTACGAAGCTTAGGATGAACGTACTTATCAAGATGGAACAGGAATCTGTGGAGAACGTATTCCACTAGTGTCCATAGGAAGAGTCCCAGACACCAATATGCTGCCGCTGCAATAACATTGGAAAAGCCTTGCTGCGCGAGGTATGTACCATATGCCACAGGAGGCAGCCATACCATAGGAACCACCCACCATGCTGTCTTTGACAAAGGCTCCAGGAAGTTTCCAAACAGCGGTGCAGATTCCCCTCCCTTGTAATGACGTGGTCGGTGAACTTGCTCCAGATAGAAATCTTTACTGAAACCACCACGCCAGATTTGCATCAATAATGGCTTATTTAAGTCGAGGAATTTGTGAGTTTTGTAGTCATTGACAGGATCCGTTTCTTTGTTGAGATCTTCTGCAGATGACATGCCTGTGCTAGCATAAACCGGCAGACCATTCGCAGATCCATTCTCCTTCAACTCGTTCAATCCGTCTTTGGTCGGTGGGAGAGGGACGATGCTATCTGGTTTCGTGCTCTTGGTGGCAGTATCGATAACCTTATCAGTAGCCACGAAGCCGACGAAGGAGTCCTCAAGTACATCATAAGCGGATTCTGAATGAGTGTGCGAAAGTTCATCCTTCATGATTTCTGTGACATCTTTTCCTCCATACTCGAGTACCAACTCACCCCCGCCCGGGTGGCTGTCTACGAAATCTGTAACATCGAAGACTCTAGTACCAATTGTAACATAACAACTTTTCGAGGAATTGTGAGAGGCTACCTCAGCTTGAGTAAGAGTAGGAAGCGTTCGTGAGGGTGACATGGCGAAAGATCTTGTTCCAAATTGTTGGAAGAAGGTATAAATAAATGAGCGTAGGTTGGAGGTGTATGTAGCAGATAGCAGATTTCTAGTGTTGGGTGTCCGAGCCTTTTTGTTTATCGAGCGGCAAATTGCAAGGAAGCAAAGCTAACAAAGACGATCAAGCTTGTAAGGCGGATGGGCCGGCGACTAGGAACGGTGTAAAATAGGGGAAATGGAAAATGGACTTTTCAGTTTATAAAATACAGAATGAGACCTGATTGCTCTCCTGACAATCAAGACCAGTTGTCCGTTAAATATATATATTCGTATATCTTCTGCGCCGTCAGGAGATTTGCGTAAAAAGTCGCACGACACGCAATGAATGGACTGTCAAAAGTCGCGGTCCTCACCAAACCGTTAAACACTAATTTATTGCTGGCATCGCCCTTGCACGTCGTGATTGATTCACTCTTAGCGCATTGTGCATTAATCCTTCACGTGTAAATTATGCAGCATGGACAATATCACAAAGTTGTGCATAATGGCGGGGTCAGTCAGAACTTCCCTGCTCTCAGGTCGTCAGATGTGGCTCAGCTCGAAGACCACACTCGAATATTCAATCTGTGGAATATAACTGTCCACACACCTACAACTCTATCTACCTACCTTAACTCTCGGCAAGATCACATTCTTTACTTGTAGCACGACGAAAATATCGAATCATGACCTTTACAACGCCCGGATATGGGTCGATTCTGCTCATATCATGCATATTATTGATTTTCCTCCCAGCACCTGCTGCAGCTTTCGGTGCTGGTAACATTCCAAGCATCTCCAACGTCGAGGGCAAGAACTTCCGTCATGGCGATATTGAGGACTTGCTCAAGACCGTCGCATTTATCAAGGGTCACAAATGGACCTCTATGATGATTAAACGGGTTTACTTTGGAAACTGGCTCAGAGATTACTCCCAGGCTGTTGATGTGGGCAGTCTGAAAGGTGTATCGGCACCTACTATTCGCATTTTAGTATGATGCCTTCTTCATTTGTTTCTTATTTACAATATGCTTACGAATTTCTATAGGTCTGGGTGCTGAGCTTCTTGTCCTTTGGCTACGCTACTGCAGAATTTGAAGTGACTGAAGAACGTCTTGGCGTTTACAGGCCAGAAGAACATATCGATAACCCAAAAGGTTATGCTGACAAAGAGGATGCTAGAACTTACGATCCTAGACTTCGTGGCCCTATTTCACCAGTTGAGCTTGAAGTCGATCCTAACACCGGCATGAAAAATTACATTGCTAACGAAAGTGGTGGTTGGGCTACTAGCTCCGGTTACGTCAAGTACAGCTTTGCGAGAAGTATTCACTTTGGCCGACTGTACACCAGTGGTTCTCATGGTAAAGGCAAAGAAGAAGATCTCTGTGAGGCTTTAAGATGTTTAGGCCAAGGACTTCATTGTATGGAGGTACGATCCCGATATCCCGATTAATCATTTCCTTCTAACAACACAGGACTTCGGGGCGCATACCAATTACTGTGAATTGGCTTTAAGAGAACTTGGCTATCGCGATGTATTCCCTCACTGCGGAGTCTCTGCTGAAATCAATGTTCGCGGTCATCATGTATATCCCTTGGTTACAGGTACTTTTGGTGCGGTTGATTTCTTGCACTCAGTCCTTGGAGAAGCAACAGATCATTTCACCCAGACCGAGGTTGAGGAGATGGATCTTGCTTTACTGGGCGCCGAGAAAACTCAAAAACAAAGCGGCGGTGGTGGTGATGGCCAGCGCGGATTGTTTGGATCTAGCAGTAGCAGTGGGTCAGACTTTGTAAGCCTGCTGTCACAAGTTCCTGGTATGGGTGGTGGGTTAGCCAGTACCGCGAGAGATCTCCAGGCTCAATCAACAGCCCAAGAGTACGAAAATTCAAACCAGCGCAGCAGAGCCAGCGGAAATACTGCCTTCAATGCACCTCCTGGATCGCAAGGCGGACCACCAGGACCAGGTGTTCCAGGTATGAGTCCAGACTTCGATCCTGTCAAAACAGCAGCGAAGATTTATCCTATTCTGGAGTTCAGAGACAAAGTCGTAAGAGCGATTAACAACACGATTGCCAAGATCCCAGGTCTGGAGTCACTTGTTGAGAGGATTAGTGAGACTTTGACTGTCTTCATCCTCTCTCTTCTTGCTCCCTTCGTACGCCCCATTATCGATGCAGTCTCAGACAGCTTAAAGAAAGGATCTTCGACCGTCGTCGAAGCTAGTGCTAATTCTCAGTATGAGCCATGGAACGATCCACGCTGCACAGATCCCACTCACTCTATGCTCTCCAAAGACCATTTCTCTAACGTGCTAAACTCATGCGCCGGCAAAGTCGCCTCATCAATCCTGCAATACGTTACCCCGTAAGTTTATCTCTCCCTTTTCCGCCAACGAACTCTAAACCAACTAACCCACTCCCCACGCAGTCGTATTCTCTACGCCTGGGAAAACCCTGGAGTCCCGGTCGACGAAGTAATGAACGACATTCTCCGCACCTTCCATCACCCCGCTCTCCGCGACGAACACCTCGAGATCCACAAGACTATGTTCGCCACTGTTCGCACCTGGGTAAACGAACAACGCAATCCACAATCCCTCAACCACATCTTGTCTTCCGAATCTGTCAAAGCTGGCCACAATCATAGCACTTCCGCCGACCATGACCACAACCACGGCGCGCTTGGCGGGCATGGTAAAACCTCTGGCTCCCTATGGAATGAGATTAAGACGCGTGATTTGAGCGCTATGGAAGGGATGGATAACAAACCTCCTTCGTACATGTACTCAGCTGCTTCTCCGGCAATGGGCTCTCCGGCGCCGCAGCCGCAGGGGGGCTATGGATATGGATATGCGGGGGCTGGTCCAGCGGAGAACTACAGACCACAAAGTAGCGGGTATCTGGAACCTAGCTACCAACAACAGCAGCAGGGTTATGGCACTGGTGGAGGCGGTGGAGGTGGTGGATACGAGCAGCAACAAGATCCGTTCAAGCAATTTGGTAACCAACCCGCTTATGGCGATCCGTATAGTGGAGGTGGTGGTGCATATAACCAGGGTCAGCAAGGATACGGTCAGCCGTACGGGGGCTATGGTCAAGGTCCTCCTCCCCCAGGACAACCTGGTTGGGGGCCCCCTCCACAGCAGCAGGATCCGTGGGGTCAACAATCTCCTCCGCCACCAAATCAGTATCCTCCGCAGCAGGGTGGAGGGTATGGTGGAGGTTATGGCGGTGGATATGGAGGTAGTGGGTACTAGTTAGTGGAAAGAGAAGCTCTGGTTGTGATTGAAGGATGGAAAGCAGCGCAGATGGGTGGGAAGGGAGTGGCCGGCTAATTAGACTTTTCTATTCTCATCCTCCATTCCGTTTTCGATTTTGGTTGTTCTTTCAGACGTTTGACAGCGCCACTCTGTTTAAGCGGGAGGTGGGCTGGAGGCTGATTTTTTGGACGACCCGGTAATGAAGATACCATCTCATATCATACGTTCTTGACACAAAAGCTACTGGATGGAGGGTTGGCGGATGGGTGGAATCTGTGTCCTATGATTAACTGAATTAGAGAATGAAGGAAAGAATTTTCATTGATAGATTCATTGATTATGATCTCTCTATTCCACCTTACCGTCGTAGACCAATTGCCTTCCCTCTCCCGCCAGATATTCTCGAGTATGTAGACGATGAAAGAATCAAGGCCAGCTCGGAAGTGAACTTAGAAGGTGAGAAGGTATATGCAGATGCGTTGCCCAAGCTTTAAAACCCCGACTTAGGACTTAGCTATATCTGCCGGCCTGCTGAGAGTATATGGTAAGAATAGTTGACGTTTGAGTGGTATGATCTCCCGAAGGATACGATCTTGGATTGGAGAAAGAGACGCATCGAATATCAGGTAGGGTGTGCAGAGTGTTGAGAGGTCCAGCGAACGAAGTAGAACGCATCTTACACCAGCGGAGTCCAGATCTTTTGCTTGATGTTGGAGTAGAAGTAGAAGGTTGAAGTTGTGTAGAATGAGAAGGAAAAGAAGTAGAGTAAAGCAAGCATGAGGGAAGAAGGGAAGGAAGGAACAACTATCACTTAACGCTCGCATGGTAAATTCTCGGCTGCAGAACTGTCAGGAAAGGAAGGTTAACGTATGTGTTCATGTCATTAACCGTAGATATTTATACCAAGGAAGCTGGGTGCATGTGCAGTCTGTAGCAAGGTACTTGATGCATAGGCATTGTATGGTTTGTAAGCTGGATTAAAGAGAAGTAGGTATAGACGAGATCCCGCCTGGTATATTATTTCTTTCTACTATTTGTGTTTGGCGTTGTGCTCTGTCTAGGGTACTCAAAAAGGCAGAGGTTGTTGTCGCTGCTGTTCTATGGGATGGACGAGGAAGCTAAAATGGCATGTTTCTCGTGATAGCACTGAGAGGGATAATTGGCCTTGACTCCCAACTCCCTCGAGCCAATATTGCCGGAAATGTTTTGGTATGGCTTGTAGTATTGGTATGGGGTGGGAGAATGGGCTTGTGATCGTAACCTACGGTTTCTTGCCTTCACTTCGATGACTGGATTGTAATGTAAGTCTAACATGTCGAGTAGCTTTCCACAGATTGTTGTTGGTTGGGGACAATCCTCATCGTGTTCTATGTCTCCCATGGTTTTGAGGAGATGGTCAGTGAGTCAATCAGTGCAGGCCAGTAATTGCGCTGCGAGTCACCTAAACGACTACCTTCCGTCCCTACTGATCAAGATGTAGAAGTCGTACGTAATGACCCTTAGAATCTTAATAGTCGACCTCCTTAGCTTCATCATTGCGCCTAAATGCATCACAAATGGGACGCTATGTAGTAGGTAGACTGTTGCCTGTCGTGCACTCTGCACATTCACAGCCCAAGTAATTCGAGGTGGCGGACTGAGTGTATACGCACTCATCGCTCCTTCCACTTCTTTTCCATTGATCAACTATTGCTGCGCAGGAGAAGAAACACTGTAGATAGTCTATCGTTGCTATGAATACCTAATTCTCGGTATCATCATGATACTGAACTTGCTACCTACGTTCTCACATCGGTAACCTGCCTATTCTGTCTTTGCACCAGACTGCCATTGCTACTCAGTCCATCTTAAACCTACCTAGAACGTAAATTGACCCTGAAAGTTTCTTCCGCACCCCAATATCTCAGTTTAGACTCTCACATAAAACCCCTGACCTCATAACCTCATTCTAACCCTCCACGTAAACCCCAACCCCTAAACCTCAACCCTGAGACCCCAAAAGCAGGGACCGCCCAAATATTCGATCAATCGGAAGGACCCACCTCACCAGCGCACATGCCCGCCCTCTCTTCTTCGCTACTGTATCCATCCCCCCCTAATTCTCGCGCTTATACGAGCGCCAAAGAAGCATGTGCCGCAGCAGTAAAGTATATCCACCGCTACCCGCAATCATCTACCTCACTCAGCTCTCTCAGTAAGCACCGTGTACAGCCAGTAACACCTCATATCCCATCCATTTCGCATTCCACCTTCTCCTTGAAAGCATTAGTAAGCCCTCTCTCTGCACTCCAACTTCCCCCAGAGAAAGCCGTCCGCAACAACGTCAACTCCAACACCCCACCTCCTCTCCATCTACCGTAGAACGTCATCGGGTTCCAATTGAAGACCCCTTATGGCATCGCCTAACACCACGCTTGAGCCCATCTAACTTTTCTCCCAGCCCTTCATCGAGTTCCAGATCAAACCTCCTTATGGCATCGCCTAACACCGCGCTTGAGCCCATCTAACTTTTCTCCCAGCGCTGGCGACTAGGTTAGTATCATTTGCTTCATCTATATATTCCGCTGTTTCTCCTTCTCCCTCAAATTTATTTCTTCCCATCTATTCATCCCAGCTTACCTTACTCATCTATCAATTCATTCACTCAACTTCCAAACACACAACACAGCCTGACAAACAAACATACGACAAACGCCAACCACACAATTCATTCGCCTACCCACCATCATGTAAGTACCCTCTCTCGTAGACATGCATGCATAAATCGTAGTTTCTACTTTAGCACTTGCAACAAAACTAACAGCCAATAGACAACACAACTCGACAACCTTCTACACAACACAGCCTGACAAGCGAACATACAAACGGACAACATACGACAAACGGAAGCTAGAAAATTCATTCGCCTACCCATTATCATGTAAGTACCCTCTCTTCTAGACATGCATGCATAAATCGTAGTTCCTGCTTTAGCACTTGCAGCAAAACTAACAGCCAACAGACAAACAATTCTCGCCTCGCCATGACTTCCACTGAATTTTTCGCCATTGTCCTCAACGGAAGTAACATGGGCCACGCCATGCATGTTCCTCAAGCATTCACCACCAACAACCCAAACAAGCGCAAGCTCTCATTCACCGAGCTTGAGCTTGACAATGAAGAGCCACCATGCAAGATGGCTCGTGGCCAGAGCGACCCAGATCCCTACGACGGAGATTTCGACCCAAGTTCCGACTACTCAGATTCGGACAACACTTCTTGTTCATCCTGCCTCTACGGCTCAGACTACGATTCCAACTCAGAATATGATGGCGATCAAGAAACCGACTCCGGTTCCGACAATGGTGACGATTCTGACCCTGGCTCAAATGACTCCGACTCCGACTCCAACGACGACGACTCCAGCTCTGAATCCGACTCCGACTCCGGCATCGACATGGCTCCTATGCAACCATTCATCCACAATGGCGTTGTCATGGTCTACGACAATGTCACATGTAGCCCAAGACGCCGAGTGCCACAAGACGACTTCACTGGCAGCGACGCCAGAAGGTGGTACCACGAGCGCGTCCGAAGGGAAATTCAGCGAGTCTTTGGGGTAAAGCCTGAGGAGTACACCCGTAAGTCGGAGGAATGAAGGAGGGTTGGGATGAAAGTGGAGGGGGTTGTGGGGTTTAATTGAAGGAGGAGGAGGGTTTTGAAGGATTTGTGGGGGCTAAAGTATCTCGGCACACTACACTACACCACACCAGACTACACCACACCACACCACACCAACCCTAATGTCCAAACATCGACTTGACAACTCAACCAAAGATAAACCACCATACCTCATCGGCAACTCAATCAACTTCAATGTCCCAAATCAACACGACAATCACGCCGACCCAAATCATCATCATCAAGGACGACACAAACCGACTTCAATGTCCCACTATCCAATGGACAATCAAACCCATCCAAACTACCTCATCGACGATCAACAATCGTCACACCTCATCACGCCAAAGGCCATTGACAAGGAGTGTGGACCTCCAAACAAAACTCAGCAGGACCACTTCCCCAATGGCGGCTCGCTTTCACCCAAATAAATGTATGTGACCCTTTCCTGCCATGACATATATCTGTGCAAGTACTAATGATTCTTCAACACAGTAATGTAATTTCACGATGACTGATCGGAAATCAGAGGTTTGAAGAAGACTTCCATCAAACCTAACCCAGCATCTCCGATTCTTATGCATTCATCCCTAAGCCATAGACTCGGAGTATGACCTCCCAAATAATCACCAACCATCATATCCTACCTAAAACACCCCTTCCCCTACATGTAACCCTCAAGTATATTTCATTGTCGTAGTTGCCCCTCACTCACCTAATCATTCACCCACCCATTCACTCATTCACATATTAAAGCCAACCTCCATATACTCACCATACTACATCACACCCACCTACCACACCACACCATACAACACAATCTCTAATCCCAAGTACCTAATACCATACTCCCACATTCCCATTCACTATCCTTACATCTTCGCCTTCGTCTTCACCCTCAATCAATCAATCAACCAACC
>LLKJ01001146.1:0-17007 GCA_002242865.1 Clarireedia sp. CPB17 | reverse complement strand
AATTGGGGGGTGGGCGGGTTTCCTGGGAGGGGCAAAGGCGTGGGAGGATCGGGGAAGGGTAGGAAACAATGGTAGGTAAGATTCGTTGAGTATAAATGGCGAGTAGAGGCGTTAGGGCTTTGAGAAAACTTGGAAGTGTGCGTATATAGTGAGGTATAAAGGTGGCTAGAGTCGGCTAGCTCCTTCACGTTGCCTACTTGCATACTACCTAGGAGGATCGGTTGATGGGAGGAGGAAATACCATAACGCAGAACCACGATACGAAATGTTAAGCAAAGCAGTGCAAGCAGCCCAATTCAATAATGAGGTATGAGATAATGAAAAGAACATATTTCCCAAGTTTCCATGTTTAGTTCATGAAAAATAGACAGAAGAAATATTACAACCTGCCCCCCGCCTCCTGCTTAGCCTTCTCATGTCGCCTCAAAACCTGCGAAATATCGTCTGTAAAGCGCTTCTCATAGTGTTGAGGCTCATTTTGTGCAATGGGTGTCTTCGCCGTTTCTTTGGTCTCGAATATCTTCCACCTGTTGCTCGGTCTCGTCGTTCTTCGCTTCTTGCTTAGATTGCGCTTCATCGGCTGACTCGCCTGGTTCAGAGTGCTCCCCCTCGGAACACTGCGCTTCTTCGGCCAACTTCTCTTACTTAGCCTTCTTTTGAGCAGGAGTCTGAAGTATGCCGCCGATACCAACTAACGCAGTCCTACTTATTAAGACATTGAATTTCTGGTGAACCTGATCTAGGATTGTCCCCCGTTCCACGAAGTGGCTGTCGCGATCAAAAGGTATAAGAATTGATGATCTTGGTGGGGTTTCGACTCGCTCCGGATTAGAAGACCTTCATTAGCATCGGTTTGCTCTACTGGAGGTGACGGAAGATCAATTGATTGCTTCTATTGATTGCGAAACCAACCGTCGAGGATGGTTCTGTGCTCAGAGCGACAAGTAATCAGGCGTGATGAATGTTCCAGCGTTTCGTTTCAATTGTCGCAAAAGCGTTGAAATAATCGACTGCAGTTGAACTTGAGCTTCTTTAACTCGCCAGCAAAGTGCTGATGGAACTCGTTACGAACTGGGCCGTGGATTGTATGGGCTTCGAAACCATGATTATTGTTCCCGAAAGATACTGTGGGCGTCATTGCAAGACCTAAGGACGAATGCCGTGGCGATGATGTACAAGCACTTGAGCATATCAATGTGATGTATATATATGACCTCTCAACTGCTTCTGATCAATTAGGTAGAGCCGAATCCCGCTTCCTTGCCGCAAAGACACTCATCTCTGTCAGATGACGCACTATAGGAGCCCTGTCTTTCTAGGTTACATCGCGTTGATACGACTACCTCCCCTTTCTTCTATCTACCAACATTAATATTCTTGTCGTGATACCCCTACTTAAACTGTATTATCAGTATCAGAGGCAAAGTTGTCTATACGACTCTGTATTCCCTAGCTTTTATATCATCAACAAACAGAAATGGCTGATCCGTTCAGTATTACTGCTGGTGTCGTAGGGATTGTTGTGCCAGCCTTAAACGGCGTACGATTACTTCTGGAAGATATGCAACAGCTCAGAGATGCATCTAAGACTATCAAGCGTCTTACGGAAAACGTACAAGCTGTCGACACAGCACTCCAACTACTCCAACGCGTAGAGGAGAGAGAGTGGAAGTTGCTTGGCGAAGACGTAGCCCAGGAGTCAAAAGTAACGATTAGTAGTTGCACGCAGGCATGCAACAGCTTTAGAGCCAATCTCCAACAATGGACTAGACATTCAAGTGATGGAAAATTAGTAATGCAGGATCATGCAAAGGTAGCACTTCTTAAAAAAGGCGAAATCAATACTATGGTTGAGCAGCTTGCGAATTGCAAGTTCACCATCAATACTGTCGTTAGTATAGCGACGTTGTAAGCCATGCTGAGCTCTTTATTTCCACGCAAGATATATGCTAACGTCAAACGTGACTCGACAGATACAACGAAATCAAGCAAATGATATCTACAAAACAGACAGGTTGAGGGTGCCATTGATGAGGTGAATCAACAGCGAACTGTGGTACAGCACAAATTAGACGAGCTTAGCGATGATGAAGATGAAGAAGCGCCTGAACCTGAAGGAAGCGAAACGGAGGCAATGCGACGACTTCGAGAAGTTCTGAGCCGGGTGGAAGCGTCACAGAAGCTGCTAAATGAGCTGTTGCGCAAGTCGCAGGAAGAGGCGGTTGCGAAAGCCGCGGGGCAGAGCGGTCCTACCACGGTGACTTTCGGTTCGAATAACTCGGGGTTCCAAGCTCACTGTATCAACGGCGGAGTTAGTGGACTTAGTTTTGGCGTGAAACCACCGTCCTAAGAAGAGAGAGCTGGTGAATATGTGACAAGATCTATACACGAGCTAAATTGATCGTTGCACAGTACCATGAGGGAGGTATTAGGCATTTCTCTCCGGCGCAGAAATAACAGGCCGACAACAATATCCAAAATATATATTTGGACAATGAAACCTTATGATATGTTAGATCATTTGGGATATCCGTTTGACAATACTAGTTAGCTACAGCATATTGCCCAAAATCGGCCTGTTTTTCTACCCTGGAGAGGATTGCAATCGCGGAACTTGCTGCATCCCACTTCGGGGCATTCCGAAGTGGCTGGTCATATCATACCCCTGAAGTTTCTATCCGATGACTTTGCCGAGAGTTGACACCAACAGACACTGCTCCAGATGATTGGGCGGAAAAATTGCTGGAGTTAATCCGTGATTCTGTGCCATTCTGCGGGGAATCTCCCCACATCCGAAAAAGCCAGTCAATGGTCCCCTCCACCTAGACGAGGCATGCTATGCCCTAGAACACCTCCATTTCCTGGTTCCTATCAATCCCCCGGTGACCTATGTTGTATGAATCTTGTGAAGATACTACAGAAGCTTCACAGACAGTTATATGTTCAAATGAAGGCGCTCGATAGTTGGCCTCATACCCCAAGTTGAGAACTTCGTGTTCTACGCAGCCAACGTTTGGCCTTAGAAGACCTCCCACGCTTCATGCAGACTTATGCAGGTTCATTTAACCCATCGGAACAGGTCACGGGAGAACTATATTCCAGGTCTCTACTAAGAGATGGAGTTCGCCCACAATTGAACCCCACGGCCCACTTCGGGGCAGAATCATCCGATTTCTATTGATCAATTAGTAGAATAAATATCCAGGACAATTGAGCATCATGCCGATCGACGAGTTGGTAGCGGGTCGCTTATACGAAGACTTGAGATATGAAGTCATATTTCCGTTGCGTCTGCATATATGTAGCTCTTCCCGGCACTCTGCTCCTCGACTACATCAGACACTGCTCTCTTTACTAGTACTGCATGATGTTCTTGCGGTCAGTACTGACGTCGGCCCTGGCCTTGAGTGGATGTATAGCCCAGAACACCACTACCTGGCCAAGGCACAACAATGGCCTAACGACTCAGGTAGAATGGGATCACTACAGTCTGATCGTCAATGGCGAGAGGCTCTTCATATGGGCTGGAGAGCTTCACTACTGGCGCATTCCTGTACCTGAGCTTTGGGTCGACATTCTTCAGAAAATCAAAGCTGCCGGCTTCAACACCTTCGCCCTGTACAGCCACTGGTATTACCACAATCCGAACCCGAGCACGCTCGATTTCGAAAGCGGTGCGCACAATTTCACCAGACTGTTCGATCTCGCCGCCGATCTTGGAATGTATGTGATCTTCAGACCAGGTCCGTACGTCAATGCTGAGAGCAATGCGGGTGCGTTTCCATTGTGGCTCACAACTGGGGCATACGGCGCCTTACGAAATAACGACACTCGATACACGGAGGCTTGGAAGCCATTCTGGGAGACCCTCAGTTCGATTGTTGTCCCTTATCAGATCACGAATGGTGGAAACATCTTGACCTATCAGATTGAGAATGAACTAGGATCTCAATGGTCCGGTAGCCCTTCGAGGAAGATTCCTAAACTATCATCAGTCCAGTACATGGAAGCTTTGGAGGCCTCAGCACGAGCCCAGGGCATCGATATTCCATTCCAAGCTAATGATCCGAACTTGAATTCAGATTCATGGTCGAAAGACTTCTACGACGGCTATGGTGCGGTTGATATTTACGGCCTGGATAGTTACCCAGCATGCTGGACTTGTAACTTGACCGAGTGTGATTCGACGAATGGTGCTTACAAGGCGTATAATGTCATCGACTATTATGATCATTTCCAGGCAATCTCGCCTACCCAACCATCATTCCTTCCGGAGTTCCAAGGGGGATCTTTCAATCCCTGGGGTGGTCCAGAAGGGGGATGTCCACAAAATACGCCTGCGGATTTTGCGAATCTATTCTACCGCAACAACGTAGGACAGCGAGTTACTGCTATGAGTTTGTACATGCTTTATGGTGGCACTAACTGGGGTGTAAGTTATGTCTTTCCTTTTTACATCATTCGTGTCCGATTGCTGAAATTTTGCAAAGTGGCTAGCTGCGCCAGTGGTCGCGACGAGTTATGATTATTCCAGTCCAATCTCCGAAAACAGAATGATCAATGACAAGTATGCTGAGACAAAACTGTTTGGTCATTTCCTTCGTGTTGCGAAAGACTTAACTATCACCGACCGAATCGGAACGAATCAAACCGCGTCTACTAATCCAGCTGTTGTGTACTCGCAACTTCGCAATCCTAATACGAACGCTGGTTTCTACGTTACTATTCATCAGGATTCAACATCTGGTACCCGAGAGGCATTCAAGATCAACGTTCAGACTTCTAAAGGAAATTTCACGATTCCACAATACACTGCACCAATTGTTCTGAATGGATTTCAATCGAAGATCATCGTTACAGACTTCAATTTCGGTTCTCATTCACTGATCTACTCTACAGCCGAAGTTCTTTCCCACTCGATCGTTGACGGGCAAGATATACTGGCCTTATGGATGCCGACTGGTGAAGCTGGAGAATTTGTCGTGAAAGGTGCGAAGTCAGGCAATGTAGCAACATGCCAGGGATGCTCTTCCGTCGGATTTTACCCACAGGGCGACGATCTACTGGTTACCATCTCCCAGTCGCAGGGCATGAGTACCATCACTTTTGACGACGGACTGGTTGTTCTAGTTATGGATAGATCATACGCATACAAGTTCTGGGTGCCTGTTTTGACAGCTAATCCATTCAGCCCAGCGAATGAAAGCATCTTTGTTCAAGGTCCAAGCTTGGTACGAAGTGCTGCTTATTCAACCGATGGAGCTACATTGGACCTCACAGGAGATAACAACGGAACTACCACTAAAATCGAAGTCTTCGCATCAGAGTCAGTAACTGCAGTCACGTGGAACAACCAGACTCTGTCCGTTGAGAAAACAAGCTATGGCAGTTTCATTACCGATGTATCCGGACCTACTCTAGACTCCATAACTCTCCCATCAATCACCGGCTGGAAGTCTAACGACAGCTTACCTGAGCGTCTTCCAACCTATGATGACAGCTGGTGGGTGACCGCAGACCACATGAACACATCCAACCCGACCAAACCTGAAACACTCCCCGTTCTATACATCGACGACTATGGCTACCACGTGGGTAACCACCTCTGGCGCGGTCGGTTCGAAGGCATCGCCACCGGTGTCTATCTCAGCATAACAGGCGGTCGCGCATTCGGCTACAGCGTCTGGCTAAATGGCATCTTCATCGGTTCCTACCTCGGCGCTGCCTACCCCGACACCGGCTCTCTGGAATTCTCTTTCGGAAATGCAACAGTTAACACAAATAGCACCAACACCCTGCTTATCCTGCAAGACAACTCCGGCCATGATGAAACCTCCGGCGCATTGACACCGCGCGGTATTTCCAATGCGACGCTTATCAGTTCCGTTCCTAAGAACTTCACATCCTGGAAAGTCACTGGAACTGCCGGGAAACCAGACACAGCTATCGATCCCGTCCGCGGTATCCTATCCGAAGGCGGTCTCTACGCCGAACGCGTGGGCTGGCATCTTCCTGGCTTTGACTCCAGTTCGTGGACTAACTCCACACCTTCGTCTCTCCCCTCCAGCGCTGGCGTGACATTCTACCGCACGGTTATCCCGCTCTCCATCTCATCTGGTCTTGATGTCGCCATATCTTTCACACTCAACGCCACGCCTTCCAATGCGAAACTTCGCGCATTACTTTTCGTAAATGGTTATCAATACGGGAGATTCAACCCCTGGATTGGGAATCAGGTGGAGTTCCCCGTGCCGCCGGGAATTTTGAATTATGATGGGGATAACGTTATCGGGTTGAGCGTTTGGAGACAGGATGATGGTGGAGAGGAAATGCGGGTTGAGGTGGGGTGGAAGGTTACGGGCGCTTTTGCCAGTAGTTTTGAACCTATCTTCGATGCGGAGTATCTGCAGCCTGGCTGGACGGAGGAGAGGTTGGCGTGGGCTTGAGGGGGTAGCAGCTGCAAAAAGTTAGTCGTTTGAGTAAACAAATAATCATTGTCCAAGTAGATCATATGATTTCCCTTCTCTTCATTGTCGCTGCACCGGTTGTGTAATGAATCATTAACCACCACTCAGTGCCGATTTAATGTTTGAGGGATGTACATGTCACCATCTGGCTTAGTGGTCATGAGCACTTGTTAATGTTCTAGTACGTTTGCTTTGCTCCTACAGAAGAAGACCATCAGATAACTAACGCCAAAACAAAACCCGCAAGCTTCAACAACGGATCGATAATTACATCTGCTTTCTGCCACCTGTGCATTTCCGCCTCCCTCTTCCTTCTTACAATATACTCCTGCTAACCCACAAAATTTTGACCACCCAATCTGCCAAAGGTAAGTATACTATCTAATGATACAAAAACTTCCAAACCAAACCCCCTATCCCCACCAAACACGCCAAAATTTTTACTACAATATCGATAATTATATTTGTTCGCTGGTAGCGGTGCATCTCCACCTCCCTCTCCTCCTTTTCGCAACAATGACCCCTAGATAAAATATTAGTATATATACCAACAGCATATCCTAGCAGCGCTTACCTGCACCCGACCTCGAGCAACGACCTTGAACCCAGCTCGAATGCTTCACCCTCGCCCCTCCTTCAGCTCGGCGCTGTTCTCCCGCATTGGTATCTGGCGAGATCGTGTTCGTTTGGCCGCCGAGCCGACTATACTCGATATCTATTAGCATTTGTGCCAAACAAGTGATAGCACTGGCACTGGCAGGATGTGTGCAACGTACAGAGGAGTTAGAGGGAGAAGGGGGATAAAGCCAGACTCAGGATCGTTGCTCTTCTTGGGTGGAGAGGTCGGGAGAGGAGGAGGAGGGGAAATGCCTCCGGTTTCGACGTGCTCTGAGCTAAGACAGATGTTAGTACTTGCACAAAGCAATACTCAGATACGAGAAGTCTCTCGGGATATGAAGTAGCGGGGAGTTCACTTACACGATTGTCGCCATTGAGTAATTAATTAATGTTGAGATGATGTATGTGTTTGGCTGAATAAATGCTGACAGAATGCCAGTGGAATGGAACTTCAAGGAGTGACAGCTGTAATGCAGAGGATAATCGAAGACTCGAAGCGGTTTGAGTGATGTGTATTGTTCCGGTCTGAGAAGGAGAATCGAGGTGGTTTAAGTCCTCAGTGAGTACTCGGTACTTAGCTCCTACCTGGAAGGATTCTGGGTAGCTACTGTCTTAGCTACTGCTACTTCCATAGTTCCTGCCTCCTACCACTTCCTTAACTCTGGCCTTCTGCCTCGGCTGCTTCTGGTCTTGATTGGCATGTTGCTCTCCAGCAAAATTCACAATCCACTTACTCGATTTGGACAAGCACTGCTGAGTTCTTTCCAGAGTGGAATATGTGCGATTCACTGGCTCTAACGGACTTTCCTCACAGTCAAAGACAATACCAACGTAACTTTAAGTAAATAGAACTGCACTTACAAGACGAAAGAACCGGGAAATCCAGGAACCTGGAGACCTAGTGTTAAACTAGCAGAATAAGCTTATATGCGGAATTCTTATTCGAACTGAACACCAAGCCCACTTAGCTTAATCCCACATCCTACTTAACTTCTACCTTTTACCATCTTCTCTTCCTCACAGCAATCTCAAAATTAAACTATTTCCACCCACATTCAATCGATCCCTCATCCATCCAGCCCACACATCAGAAGCTGTAAACCACGCTCCAACGGCACCACTACTCTTCGCGAACCCGAAACTCAACGCAAACAATTCCTCCGCCTCCGGCAGTATACTCTCTGTTCCGAAACTCACTCCCGCTAAATACACATACGAAACATATATATCGCCGAAAATCGAATGGCTTCTCCACCATCTATACACCTCCCCGAACCAGTTCGAATCTTCGCATTTTATTTCTCTCACTTCATCCTCTTCGTCGCACTTCTTGCCGAGATCGTAATATTGGCTCATATGATCTACACTGTTTTTGGGTTTTTGCATTCCGAAAACAACCCGCCTTGTACCTGTCGATGCCATCATGGTGGTCTTTGTCACAAAGGAAGCAATGATACCGCGGCGGATAGAGGTTCGACAAGTGGTTCGAAAGGAAATTATGAACAATTCAGAAGGGTGTATATGGACAGCTCTGGAGCTATAGTACTGGGACCATATGTACCGTATGCAGTATAGAATCTTTAACCTTCTGGAAACTCAATCGTTTGGCATGTGGGACGAGATGCTGGAGTTTATGGAAGTGGATAGTTGGTTATTTCTCTCGCAGTGTCTTGTCAGGGGCACATGTTCCTTGGCATCATTGTATAAAGTACCGCCGTACGATCAGCATAGAACAAGAGGTGAAGTCCTTGTCCTGGAAGAACATTAAAACCAGGATGAGACAAACATGGCTTTCTTCGTGCACTCTTTACATCACTCATCATGTATACATATCACTAACTTGAACAATTCAATGAAGCCAGCTCGTATAAAAATTCTGCACCTTTGTAACCTGCTTCTAGCCGAAGAATTCCATCCAACCGAAATAACTGCATCTTCTGGTCTATTAAAACATCATGCAGCTAGCGTCAGAGATACCTAAGTTCCATTCTACGAGCACACGACTAAAGTATATGCCTCTTTCCATTCCTCGTCATCTCTCGGCTCAATCTTCGAAAGCTCTTGCAACATTCGCACAATAACAAAGAGGCTTCCGTGAGTGCGAATTGTTCTATTTGATGTGGTCAGCAATCGCTTCCACACGTGATGTCGACAACCTCTTCAATTGCGAGAAATGAGTACTTACGACCTAAACAGATTCTCGGACCACCATTGAACGGAAGGAATGCATAAAAGAGACGTTAGATATTGTTTGCTGGAACAAATTAGGGAGGGGGTTTACCCATTTCGGCTGGATATTATCCCAACGCTTGGGCCGGAAATTCTCAACGTCTTCACCGAATATGTCTTTCCGGCGGTGCATCGAGTATACACTGTATAGGACTTGTGTCCCAGCTTTGACAAATAACGGTGATTCTCCATCCTCTCCGCCACCTTTGGGGAGAACGGTGTCGCACACGGCTTCGCGGGTGTTTGCTGGGACGACAGGATGTATGCGAAGAGCTGTGGTTGTAAGTTTATGAACGGAGAGATCAAATACTCGCCTAGTGGGGTAACTGGGATAACCTACATTCATTGATACATTGACGCAGATATTTCAAATTCCTGAGCTCATCATACGAAGGAAGCTGACCATTAAGATTCATCACTTCCGCCCTCAATTCTCAAAAACATCCGGATATCTAACCAACATAAAGAAGAGATTGCTTAGCAAACTAGCCGTCGTATCTCTCCCCGCGAGCATAAGTCTTAGGACTTGATCCCGGAGGACTTGATGATCGGAAGTAATGTTGGCGAGTTCTCCAAGAAAGCTGTACGGTTCCTTTTCGCCTTTCTCACTGTCCCCAGAATGTTTATTCTTGCTTTTTTCAAGCGCCACGTCGGTGAAGTGATCGATGTATGCAAAAACTGCATTCTGAGCTCGGATGGCTTTGGGACTATATCGTAGTCGGTTGAGGGGACCTAGACGGACCATATGGGATGCCTCTGTCTGGGTGAGACCATATTGTTCCGCAAAGTCGGCGTCGGAAACTGGACCAGAGATATTGTTCGATTTGGATTGAGTGTTTACGGAGTGTCCAAAGAGAAACTGCGTAGCCGTGTCCATCGTGAATCTAAAGAATAATTCTTGTAGGTCGACTGCCGATCCATCACGAGGAAGGCATCTCAGTAGATGTTGGAAGTGTACTTCAGCAAGGTCGAGATCTGAAATACTCTCCTTGTCAAATATTGGTCGGAGCAGAGTGCGGGACTTCTTCCAAATCGGGCCGTCTGTGGTGAAAATCCCGTGGCCGAAAACCGGTCTCATTGCATCCACTCTAATTTTTGAAAGGCGGTAGTCCTCGAGCTTCGTTGCGAGCATCGTTTTAACATTCTCGGGCTCGATCGTAAACACAGTTGGACAATTGACAATTGACAAGCCTGGAAGTGAAAGTCGTCCCATGATCCTTGTAACGTTGAGCAGTGCCTTCCAGATGGCGGGCATTCTTTGCGTTCTTGATCGTACTCAATATCAAATCGGTTCCGAATACTGGATCTTTCAGAGGGTATTTGGTTTGTGCTGGTTGGCAGCCATTATCTTTCTTGAACTGACGTCTGGTGAAGTACAATTTCATGTTTGTGAGGACAAGGTAACATATACTGATTGCTGTTGCTAATACTACGACGTCTACGCCGATTCCATTGAGTGCTAACATTTTGGAGTAAAAGCTCGAGGGGATTTTGAACAATGAAGAACATGCACATGTCTATGATACTGTAATATTTCTATATATACTTATAGATTTTCGTACCGGCAGCAAGATACTATGTGGTTAGAGTCTAGTGAACAGGGGAGGAACTCAACGCCATAACAGTGGAGCAGGCTACTGCCAAGGTAGATCGTCCCCACTAAAATAGTAACAAAGCAGGGACTATAGAGCAAAATGATAGACAATTCAGCGCCATCATTAGTTAACCAATGTAGAGATCTACCGGATAACAGATAAAGTTTGGATGGCGCAAGTTTCCGTGATCGAGGCCGTAGTTGATCGAGCCGCAAGCTATTCGGCCCTTCAACCTTCCACTTATGGCGAAAGATTTCTGATACATGAGAGGTACATAATAATGCTAAGAAGCCCAATTCTTTATTCGTGTGAAAAGATACATATCTGATCATAATGACACTATGACATCATCCTATTGCTTGATACGCTATTCAACCATGAAGATGCCCGATGGAAAGCCAGTGGCCAAGATCATCGCGGCAGGGTTTTTGCTACGACAAATTCGTAGCAATCTCAAAACATGTGATATTATGCCCGACCAGAGAAAATATCAAACAAAAGCCACTAGAGATGAAAAATTGGGAACTATGGTTATCGCTCACATGTGGTTACCGCCATTGAATAGAATATGTTTGCATGAGCCGATTTCACAGCTCTATTTTTCCTCTTGTACGCCAGTTACTTTGCTGTCCTTGGGTTATATCATCAAATAGAACCCCTTAATAGAAACAGTTACTTATATATGTCGGAAGCTGGTAGTGCTTGCTCCTACAAGCTAATTTTTAGATGTGCCAAAAAAAGCTTTATACCGAAGATATATATACTGTTTATAAATACGCAATGAAATGAGATACTAAGTCTCGATATCACCTCGAAAGACGGCTCATCGTTGAGCTTCAGATATGGATTATGAAAACCACGATGTTCTACATCATTCCGGATATTTAAAGTGTCCTCAGGATGCGTAATGAAATGAGATACTAAGCCTCGATATCACCTCGAAAGACGGCTCATCGTTGAGCTTCAGACCTAGATTATTGGAACCACGATGTTCAACATCATATTGGATATTAAAATTATCCTCAACGTTCTTTTATTATATTGAGCAAATGAGCTGGATAGCATTATGTACATATGCAACCAACTGATAAGTTTGCACGATGAGGAAAATCCGGAAAGAACAAAGGTTTCAGTCTTGTCTCCGTGGGTGGGACAAAGAGCCTAGACTACAGCAGTGAAAGATTCGCTGAACGCGGAAGCGTAGTATGAAGGGAGAATCAAAATGCAGTAAGGTGGTCAATCGCGACTCTACTAGTCAGACCGCATCTCAGCAGCCGATACACGGAGGAGATTAAAGTTCAAATACTACAGCAGTACGGCCAAATCTTAAGTTCGAAACTTACTAACTTAGTGGTTCTTTAAATTGACGAATGTATCCTCTTATCATAGCTATGACTTTCATAGCTGACAATTCATCACACGGTGGAATCACCCAGAGACTTCGGCAACGTGACTACAAACGAAGCTCTCACCACCGATTGTTCCTTGAGTGTCTGAGTGTTGTGTCTAATGATCCATGTCTGGCGTGACATATGACTTAGACCATGTCCATAGAAGACTGCTGTCGCACCAACTAGTGAAACAGTAACAGCCAGATCAGTTCTCGAAATATTGAGAACACATCCAATACAACTTTCCTGCATGAGCAGTCGCTGGAAGACGCAGCAGGTACATTATCATCCACAAATTGAGTGAAGAGGTTCCCGTCACCTCTAAGTTGATGATTTCTCTCGGTGCAGAATAGCTTTGCCATAAAATCAAGCGCGTTTGGCTGGCGGAATGGCCACTCCCTATATAGGTTTTCGCTTCAAATTGCCGAGTGGATCATGAAGCTTCGTGACTGAGACAACATTGCGGCAACAATGCTGCCGGAGGTGTCCACATATGACGTAAGGATGCTTAATATATAGAGATTAGGGAGCGGACCTCCGGATGAGTAGTTGGTGGAGTTCGGCTGGCACTTTGACAGCGCTAGCTTTCCCGTCGGCGCATCATGAAACCCAAGATAGCAAGTCATAGGAAGTTCTAGCATTCTCTCTCGAGAAAAATTACTTTAGTAGTTGTGCGTTTCTCTGGTTGATGCGTGGGGAGGCAGTGGATCTCTCTTGAGCTACACGGCGTGTAGTACAAGTATACTGCCCTCCGAGTTGGGATTCGGACGTTGCGATTCCAAGATCGTTAGATAAGGCCATTCGCGAACCTCCTGGGCTTCTAGAATTTAGATTAGCCCATTCGCGAACTGTTTGGGTAGCTAGGATTTAGATGAGCCTAAGTCCGCTGCGTACCCATACTTTACCGTGGCAGTGAAGGAGTTCATACTCCGTGGATCTTCAGTCTCAACAAATGCACAAAACTCTATGATTTAACCTTGGGTAGCCATGAGGCTACCAACTTCCAGCCGTGCCAGCCTCTAGTTTCCAACAGTAAGAGCAGAACCAAGCACCCGACATGAGGCCCGGAGCAAAACCTCAACTGATTGAGTGAGGCAAAGTTAGAGATAACCCTCAATTCCACTTCGTGTAGAGGTACGCGATCGACGTAGAATTACCATAAACAGCGAGCTGATGAAGATCAATGTTCAAAACGGTTTTTATACATTAGTTATGGGAAACAGGTTTGGTAAGATGGAGAAGAAACGGAAATGAAGCCAAAGATTAGTCGGACCGAAGTCACGTGTAAGGTCTGTATTACGTGCGGCCGCATGTTCTCGCAAGAGAAATTCTCGCTAGGAGCTTTTTCTCCGACCGAAAAAAGTTTCTTCTACCCACAAAATCCGTTCTGAATTTAGGACAAGAGCTCCGTCCATTTACAGTGAAATCGAAGATTCCTACAGGAAACGCCAATTGCGATTTAGAAGATCCAGTTTAGAAGGTCGCATCCTTTTACAATGCCCACAAATTCCTTCAAAACTGTTAACCGTCGCTCTGCCTGTTTCCAATGTACCCACAATATTGCTATAACCCCCATTGCAACAATGACGAGCTTTATTTGCCTCTGTGGTTGACAGTTAAAAATATAAACAACGCTCTGTGAGTTTGAGGTAGGTTTTTTTCTCTTCTCAGTATACGAATTTCTCTCAGTTGTTCTATCTCTGGAGTGAAGGGAACAAAGAACCGAAGGAGGGAAGGAAAAAAAGAAGCAAACCAGGAGCAGCTACAAGAGCGTGAATTGGGGATCATAATCCTCGAGCCATGGCTGAGTCACACAGTCAAGAGCAAGGCTCTGCTCGACAGGAGCAGCCTCAAAGTGATGCGCCGGCGAGTGCGCCACCTAACTATAGGAACGAGAGCACGAATACACAGACAACCGCAAGGCCTAAAAATTCAAAGCGACCAACTGCTCAGCATGCACCCTCCAGACGATCGAAGCGAGCGGGTGCACGACCGAACTACCAAACTCTCGATAGCATGGCAACCTCAGCAACACGACCCGACTACTCTCTCGCCGGGAACGCGCCAATGGAACATAGAGAACCGCGGTTCATCGAAGATGAATACTACGATTTCAATCCCACCTACCAGAAGCCTAAGGATGCTCCATTGTGGGGGTTGGCAAAGCCTTTACCGAGAGTGGTCAGACCTGGAATGAGAAGAGGAAAAAACGGAAACGGCAAGAACGCAAAGGTAGTAGAGGACAAGGGTGCAGAGCACACTCAACCTGGAGATGCAGAAGCCATACCGCAAGTTGGTATGATTCCATCTCAGGAAGAAGATGAAGGGAAGAAACCGAAGCCAGCTGCAAAGGGTAGCCGAAGTCGTGAAGAGCGGGGCTATGGACGTCCAGAACAGCAACCTAGAGGACAAAGTCATAGATCCATGGGGAGAAAAGATTCCGGCAGTAGAAAGTTTGATCGAAATAGAACTCCACTGGACGAACGAAATAACCCATTGGAGGATTGGAGATCGCCATTTGACGATGGTGGGGATTTGGGCGAGCGAAGGACCACTTTATCTGATGTAGAGGAATCATCACCTCGACCCTCAAATTTCACATCACGTTCACGTGTCACCACACAAAGTGATGATTTGCAAGAACCACAGGATTCTAATGAGCTTGATCTGGAAGCCGGGGATAAACTGGATGATGATGACTGGTCACTAAACACCGAGGAGGTACAGGAACATATCCGAGAAGAGAAAGACAATTTCAACCAATGGTCAGAAATACGTGCTAAGTTTAGGGAACCGCTTGCGGAATGCCTAGCGGTAAGTTTTTGACTCCATGCTTTCTGATTAATTTAGACCCTAATAAATTCCACAGACCATGGTAGCTGTCCTAATCGGCATATGCACAAATCTCGCAGATCAAACCTCGAACGAAACGAAAGGATCTTATCTGGCCACCAATTGGGCATGGGGTCTGGGGATTACCGTTGGCATCTACATTGCAGGTGGTATTTCCGGAGGTCATTTAAATCCCGCCATTTCTATCATGCTATACATATTCCGTGGGTTCCCAGCTCGTAAAGCCTTTGTATATATCCTTGCTCAACTTCTCGGTGCCTTTTTCGCCGGTCTCATCGCATATGGTATCTATCATGACGCAATCGCTTCATATAATATCGCCGGCGGCAAACTTGCCACAGGAACCGCAGTAGATCTCGCAACGGGTGGCACGGGCCCCTTGTTTTACACTCAACCTGCAGCATTCACTCGTCCTGTCTCAGGCTTCTTCAACGAATTTGTCGCCACCGGAATCCTTGCCTGTGCTGTTCTCGCCCTCGGTGACGACTCTAACGCGCCCCCAGGAGCCGGTATGCACGCCTTGATCGTCGGACTCCTCGTCACAGTCCTGACTATGGCGTTTGGCTACAACACGGGCGCATGTCTGAACCCAGCACGCGATTTCGGTCCCCGACTCGCGACTGCAGCGGTGGGCTATGGCGGACAGGTTTTCACTGTTGCGCATGCGTGGTGGATATATGGTGCTTGGGCAGCAACGGTCACAGGAGCATTGGTGGGCGCGTTCCTCTATGATGTGGTTATTTTCGTGGGAGGCGAGAGCCCGATTAATTATCCCCCTGTGAGGAGAAGACAGGCGAGGCAAAAGGCGAAGGAGAGGACGTGGAGGAGGTGGTTGGGGTTCAAGACTGGGGTCGAAGGCGGAGGAAGGAAACTTAAGGAGGAATTTATGAAGGAAGGGTGAAGTGGGAGTTTCTGTTATGCGTCGACGAATGAATGTTCAATGAGTGGCTGTTTTGTGTTTATTTTCGTATTTGGTGGTCTTGATGGAAAAGCACTAGAGTTGTGTCGGCAATTAAAAGCGCGGCGTACGGATGATTTACTGTAGCACATTTCACTACTTGCTAGTTGATGGTTTTCATATTGATACCTAATAGACCGTCAGATTTCGCACATCAGTTACCTGCATGGTCATTTCCACATTGGTCGGTCGTCCTTGTAGCTACATCATTGGCCTATGATTCAAATTCCACCTGAAAGTCCCGTGACGATTATCGCCATCGATGATGATATAAGTACAGACTTGCCCTCCGCTTCTGACACCTTGAATTAACATAAGTTCATGATTGTGCCCTGCTTTTTAAATTGCCGTCGTCCACCTATCAGTTTTGCTCTGGAGGCAGGGGTTAACATCCGATCCCCAACAGCCGAGCACAGTCATCTCGCGGCAATATTTAGCTTTCAGCCACCCGATCGACTTCTTACCTCGTACAGCCTCAAATCTTTCCGAATCCAGTTACAAAAATGACACAACCAAATCCATTAAATATCTTTCTCGTCCATCTCTACCTGTCGCGTCTATGTATGGCGATGTTTAAAAGTACATGATAGAATCCGATGATCTTGGCCTGTGCAGCGCATGGTCATGCTTTGTTTCACTCATTCCGCTTTTTAAATCCAGTCTTCGCTCGGTGTAGGTCGCGTGAGCAGCATGACTGTTTCCTCGCGCACATATCGAAGACGTATATATTTAGGTAAGCAATATAGATAGGTAAGCCAAGCCAACCGCGACTTCCCTTCCTATTTCATTCGATACTTCCTCTTTTCACATTTTCCTCTCATCACAAACAACCTCCCAAATCATCACTACAAACAATCACCACAAACAACAAAAAATGCCCTCCCCCGAAACAACCC
>LLKJ01001144.1:0-12083 GCA_002242865.1 Clarireedia sp. CPB17 | reverse complement strand
GAGTGAGGTCGTGCTGGGCTGCTCGAATGGTCGTCTGAATCAGGCGTGGTATAGCTTTAATGTGAAGGGGAGCTTGCAGTTGGGCGAATTTGTGGCGACGGAGCCGGCGGGGAAGGGTGGCTGGGGGTCGTGTCCGAAGAAGGGGATTAAGTATTTACCTAAGGCTTAGATGGGGGGTTTGGTTGGGGAGGGATTGCACGGTCTTTGGTCGGAGAGGGATGGCGCGGTATGGAGGTTATTGAGGAGTTATCTAGAGGTTTGGGGACTCTTGTAAATCACCCGTAGTAGATAGATATATATAATTGGGTACCGCCTCATACAGTAGCAGATTTGTCTGTACATCCTCTTCGTGTAGAAACAAGTGACGGTTTCGGGGTATATACCATCTCAATATAACTAGTAACTTGTTGTCCAACTCTACTTGTCTCTGCTATATAACACTTCCAGATCTAGAGCTTTTTTGAAGTTTGAAAAGAGATTTGTATAGTTGTGCTTAGGTACGGAAGTACCATCATCACCATTCACTACGAGGAGACATCCTACTTTCTTCTGGCCAATAGGATTCATGCATCCATCTCTTTCTGGACTAGTTTCACGGGAGCTTCATCTCAACTTCAAATCGTTAAACAGGCAACCTCTTCGAGCAAATTCACGAGCATCTTTCTCATTTGGAGATGTGATACGTCTTCAGCTCTGCACTTGCGCGGTGTGAAGAGAGAATCCTGGGCATAAATACAGAGCGACCTATACTCAAATTCAAATAGGCTACTCTACTCATATTATACTCGTCCTGTGAGGACATCACTTCATCACCAGGTGCCATTCAGATTCACCATCGCCACGCAACTGAAATTAGCCTTCAATCCGACAAATCCAACAAGACAAAATTCCATCTCCACAAACATTAAACATGGATCGAGGAAACAAGCGCAAAGCTACAGCAGATGCTTTCCAAGAGCCTGAAGTCAGCAAACCTGTGATCTTCAAATCGCCTGGTGCTAAACCAGATGTTCGACTCAGGCTCTTTGGGATTCGCGAGTTCCACGTTCATTCTGCTATTCTCAAACTCCATTCTAATTATTTCCGTAAGTTTATGGACTCCGCTGAGAAGACACCCTCTGCTCCGTCAGCGGTTTGGAAGTATGATTATATGAGTGTTGTGGATGAGGATGGGGAGTGGGGATTGGAGAACTGTGGTCAGGTATGTTGATCTTTTCTTTTACAATCTGCCAGTTGTATTGCTGAGCTGGTATTGATGAACTGCATGTAGAATGCAGAATCTTCCGGAAACGACAGTAGTTCACTTCCACTTCCGCGGATCCCAGCATCGGAGGCGAATGCTTTCGAGAAGCTTCTGAATGCTATGTACAGCAAGCCAAATGTCATCGAGGATTCGAAGGAATTGCATGACATGGCTCGCTTGGCAGATTTCTACTGCGCACTCCCAGTCTTATCAACATCCCTCTATACATCCCTCTGGACTAGTCCTAAGTTTCTAGAGGACATTCGCAATCTATCGAGGGCTAATCATCATAAGAGGGCTATTCGCAAGACCCGACGTCATGCTGCAAACCCACCCATTGTCACCGAGTTTCCATACAATCATCCAGTCTCCCTTTTGAAGCTTGCTGCGAAACTGAGACACCCCGTTTTGTTCCGGGAGATGATGGTGTATGTTGTCAGTCTCTGGGAGTCGAACTGTAGTATCTGGGAGCCCACTATCAAAGAAGCGGGACTAGACGACGTAGTAACTAAGACCTACCAGAGCGTTTATCATTTACAAGCAAATCTTCACTTCAGCATCTTTAGCACGGCCGTTATTGACGAGGCCTGGAGACAGAAGGTATATCGGGTCGCTAGTACGCTAGATACCGTGATGACTACCCATAAGCAGATGGAAATGGCCTTCTTTTGTGACGCATTATTGGATGAACTGGAGGATTCCGAAACCGAGGTGGAATTGCAGGTGAGCAAACTGTTACAGGATCTATTGGTGAGCAATTTAGCTTTGGATCAGGGAAGGGGCATTCCAGGGCATGACAATTATTTCCATCAGTACCTGTGCGCAGAGGTAAAGGACGAGGACCTTCCATGGGATCTGAATGAAACGGATTGGTGAATGGATGCAGGAATACCTTGATCACACCTTTTATTATTGCATTATCTACCCGCATTAGTGAGCAGGAGAAATTTGGATGAGTGGATGAAACAGCAGACTCGAAGGACGGCAACGCCAGATATACGTACGGTATGATGATGAGCTCGTTCACTATGTTTTTTCATGGACTCGATGTGGGATATGTTACATTTCTTGTGGTTTTAGAGCTGCTACCAGAACGCAGTGACGAGCAGAGGAGTATCGAATGATCAGGAATAACCAAAGATGGTGCTGAGGATGCCTAGAATCCGAATTAGTCAGGTCCTTTATTATTCACCAAGCTTCATATAGTGAGACTCTTACTTCGACCGAGGAGTGCAAGCTCCTAGTCCCACCTATTCTCCACATGGCGATACGCTCTTGTAGTGTGGTCAGTAGTTTTACCTTGCATCAGTAGAGACTTCCACAGATGGCAAGCACGAACACAAGTCAAGAATCCACAAGCGAATGCACCGGAACCGTCACGGACAAATCTGCCAAAGACTCAAAGCAACCCCATGGCTGGACCTAATAATTTGTCAAAATAACCCTATACTCGTAGATATTCATGCATATCAAAATAGTTTAAACCGTGCTGCGTGCTCGCTCAAGATTGCCTCTCCTCCCAACTCCAGCTTGTTCCCCAAAATCATTTCAAATCATAATGCAATATGATATCATTGCACACAAATCCAGTCTCCCAACTACCATCTACCTTCTCTTCTTCGACCAGACATCGCCAAATGCAGCTTTGTCCCTCACGGACAACCCGACGCGCTTCACGCGTCCTAGACGTGCTAGTGCTTCTCCAACTTTATCCAGAACACGCTGCTCTTCGGGCGTGACGTCGGATTGATCGCCTAGACTCGCGAGAGTATCCGTGCTGCTTACGTGCGCCGTGTCTTCTCCAGTGCTACCAAGAAGATTCTCGAGGTATTTCTGATCTTTCTTGTCTAAGGATCTCGAAGTATTGTAGACGACCTCCGCGATGCGAACGCGTATGCAGTGGGTGGGCTTGGAAAGGAGATTCCATATAAATTGAAAGTATTTCCCAGGAACAGGAGTCGTGATATCGGGTGGCGTGTAGCGGAGACTTATGGGGAAGATCTTGGTTCCGTGTGGCGCGGTCAATAAACTGGGACTGAATGGCAGGATTCCTCTGCCGTTTGTGGTTGTGCATTCAGGGAACACGACGATGACTCGGCCGGAATGCCGAACTAGCAGACTGCTCAAATCGGTCATTCTCGCTCCCTTTGGAGGATACTCTGTGGGTCTTTGGAGCGCTCGTAGGATTGCGCCGAGGAGGGATATCGTTTGCACCTGGCGCGTGTGCGGATATGAGACGGTGAATATGGGATCGAATATCGCAGCTAGGTAGAGGGAGTCCAGAGGTGATGTGAATGAAGATGCGATGATATCCGAAGGTGCAGGCACCCGCCCCTCATGCTTCTTCGCCAATGATCCCTTCTTGACTCCATCGATTTGTAGGTCTATCCACCACACTCCCGGTATTCCCAACATCATCCATAGTATTGCTTTCTTCAGCAGTGAACCCAACGGAAACCATTGCAGGAATAGGAAGTATGTAAAAGTTACTGCCAGAAAGAACGGTAGCTTGAACAGGAAGAGGAAGAGGTGGACAGGCGCATATATTCCCGCGCTCGGCGTGGCATTCGGGAAGAATGGAGCTATTCCGGATCCTTGATATTCATGTGTTAGTAGATAGCTCTTTTTTCAACTCGGTAAATATGACAGGTGAGAAGCTTCAGCTCACCTCTGTCCCGGAATTGCGAGTATTTCTCCATAGCTAAAAGCCTTGAAGTTCCAAAATGATTGTTGGCGGAAGAAAATCGCGGGGTGTTATGATATCATGACCTCGTCGCCGATTCTGCGACACCGGAATGGTAGATATGAGGTTGATGAGATGCTGCGGTATTCGACAGAAGGATTTCGGCTCAATCTTTGGATATCTTCTCAAAAGAAGGTATTTTCTTCCTGACGCCGGAGCTGTAGCAAAAAAGGAAAATAAGTTGATGACACGTGAAATCGCAGGGATTACTATCTTGTTCTGACAGCATCTGCATAACTTTTGTATTACATAATTATGTATGTTGCATTAAGTTAAACCTCTTTCAACTTAGTCATCCTTTCGTTCTCCCAGCAACGCGCCCCACAGTTCGTCGATAAACAGAGAGAAGGAGTTCAACAATCAAATATTTCCATTTACGACGAGCTCCAAGTACGCACCGACGACAAACAACTATCTATCCGCATCTCAACGCGCCACTAACTAACCAATTGCTTTTGCTTCATTACTTGCATGTTCTAGCTATTAAAATACGTGTAGCCTCTGCTACTTCTCAGAATGGACTTTCAAGAAGAGAACCAGGTACGAAGCTCCATGTCAACAAACAAGCATTTTCACAAATTGACCTTCTCCACTAACTTTATATCTTCGTTACATTAATAGTATGCGCGCACCTCGTACATCAAACCCCCAACTGCCCGTCTCACATCACCGAATAGAGGTTTATCTGAGATGTCAGACTCGAATGGAAACTCGCGCGCGCGAATGCCGCCCTCGAAGATGCCTCAACCGACCAGCGCTTTGAAACGTTTTGGTGAAAAGTCGAGTAGGTTACCACAAAGTGTCTACAGATGTTGCACCGTGGGCTAATTGATAACCCTCGATAGACAATGAGCCTGAACCCAAGCGCAAGACCTTGGCTGAGAGAGCTGGTGAATCTATGTCGGGGCTTGCTCGAACGCCTTCGGTATCACGACCTACGGTGAAAGGTACTTCATTAGCAGCGGTATGTACGACTCTGATAGTGCTGAGCTCTTAACTATCAGTGTCAGTAAGGTGAATCGAGCTTCAACTAAACTCCTTCGCAGCTCAAATCTGCCAATAGCCAACCACGCAATCCATCTCTAGCCAGTTCCATGTCATCTCGAACCCCATCAGTAACTTCACGTCATACATCAACCAGCAGTTTCTCTAGCAGCGTTGGGCCAGGATACCGACCGAAATCGGCATATGGATCTCGACCGAACACAGCAATGTCCAATGGCCACACAAGAGCCAAAACATCTATAACCAAGCCTCGATCACAAAATTCTGTGGACCCCATGGTTTCTGATGACGACATGCTATCAGGAGGAAAAAGAAATGGTATGGATCCAATGTCTTTGATTCCAAGTTCAGTTTCGTGTTTCGAGGATTTCGACCTGGAGAACAGAAAAGTCCGAGCTCTACCTTCGACATTGTCTCTGAGGTCTCTGCCATCATCGAAAAACTTACGTGACGTTTCCGTTAGTACGGCAATGAGTAGACTCACGCTTGATGGAGAGGAGTCGGACCCAACCGCGATGGATCAAGCGAGGTCATCCACTACCAAGGCCCCGTACTCTCGCCACAAGTATTCCTTCAGTACAGGATTTCGCAATTCAAGAATGGACACAGAAGAAGGCGCGCTCGTCTTGTACGAGGGACCGGATTATAGCTCAGTAGCTCCGAAGACCCCATCTCATGTTCCTGTTGCTAAGTGGGAACTTGCACCTTTTATTCCTGCTACCCCTTCCAGACTCCCTAGACCCTCCCCTCAAAAATCCACGTTTGTACGAAGAGATTCTAACACTACAGGATTCGTAGCATTCGATGTGCATACCCGTGTGGAAAATGTGGAAGCAATGTATAACGAACTGAAATCCAGCCTGGCTAGTTCTCAGTTTGATCGAAGCAGCATTGAAGAAGCGGTTACACTTTACAAGGCAAGGTGTAAGAACTATCCTGAAACTGTTGGGAAACCACAAACTAATTATCAATCGTCTCATAGTGACTGATCTTGAGGGCATTCGATCAGATCTCGCCATTTCGAACAAGACTCTTCAGATTGACCTGGACGAGACAAAGCAGAAACTCAATTCAATGCAAGAAAAGTTATATGCTGCAACTACTAGTCTAGACGACAACTTGCGTGCACACAGGATAGAAGTCGATGACATAAGCCGAAACCACCGGAGCGAGGTTGATAAGATCCGGCGAGATAACACCGAGGAGATTGATCGCCTTCTCCGCGTGCATAGAGATGAACTTCGCGAGGCGGAGCGGAAAGTGGGGATCGAACTCGACGAGCGAGTTCGGGACCTTGAACGACGAAATGATTCCAAACTCGAGGAGGAGCGCACCCGCCGACTCCGAGAGGTCCAAGAACTCGAAAGCCAGATTGCTACGGGACATCATAGCTTGAAGGTGGCGCTACAAATGAAAGATCAAGAAATTCAAATCCTGAAACAAGAGCTTGAGGACGTTAAGACTCGACTAGAGCGAGAGCAGGAGCAGAAGGAAACTGCCCAGAAGAGTGCGGAGGATCTACGACAAACTCTCCAAAAGGCTGGTGCAGAAAATACCTCTACGATCGGATCATTAGAAAGTACTATTGCCAGTCTTCGTGCCCATATCTCTTTCTTGGAGTCAGGTAGCAAAGCACAGTCAGACAGTTTTGTGGAGATGGAAGGACGTTTACAAGAAGCTCTTGCTCAAAGGGAGATCTCCCAGCAGAAGTTGATCAAAGAGGAGACATTGCGTCGTATCTTGTTCAACCAAGTACAAGAATTGAAGGGAAACATTCGAGTCATGTGCAGGGTGCGACCTACCTTTAAAGAAGGTGCCGAAGGTACATGTGCAAGCATCACATACCCTGATACCGACAAAGAATCGAAAGAGCTTACTATCATGGGCAAGGAAAAGAAGAGCAGCTTTGGAAACGTTACACGGGAGACCCACTCATTCTCTTTTGATCGAGTATTCGGGCCATCCAGCCAGAACCAAGAAGTTTTCGAGGAAATCTCGCAGCTTGTCCAAAGTGCTCTGGATGGATATAATGTCTGCATCTTCTGTTACGGACAGACAGGTGCTGGTAAGACACATACAATGTCATCAGCTGATGGTATGATTCCACGTGCGACGCACCAAATCTATGAGACAGCCACCAGTCTCAAAGAAAAGGGATGGACTTACACCATGGAGGGCAGTTTCGTGGAAGTGTACAATGAGGAGATTCACGATCTGCTCGGAACCTCGAAAGACTTCGAGAAGAAAAAGCATGAAATCCGACATGACGATACGAAGAAGCAGACGACCATCACTGGCTTGAGGAAGGTTGAACTGGATTCACCAAATGCCGTGGAAGCTCTTTTGAAGCAAGCCGATAACAATCGAAGTGTTGCAGCAACGAAGTCTAACGAGCGATCATCGCGATCACATTCTGTGTTCATTTTGAAGCTTGTTGGGCGAAACAGCACTACCAATGAGACCTCAGAAGGCACCCTTAACTTGGTTGATCTCGCAGGTTCGGAGAGATTGAAGGTATCTGGCGCGGAAGGAGAGAGGATGAAGGAAACTCAGAATATCAACAAGAGTTTGAGCTGTTTGGGTGATGTTATCGGGGCGTTGGGACAAGGAAAGGAAGGAACTCATATTCCATACCGGAATTCAAAGGTAAATCCAGGCCCTTTCATATAGAAGCACATGCACTAACCATTTTCCCAGTTGACTTACCTCTTACAATACTCCTTGGGAGGTAACTCGAAAACTCTTATGTTTGTAATGGCTAGTCCACTGGAGGCACATCTACACGAGACTTTGACGAGCTTGAAGTTCGCAACAAAGGTATGTTTGCACTCGTTGGTTTACATGTTTCAAAATGCTAACTCGATCAGGTCCACAACACCCATATTGGTACAGCGAAGAAATCAACCAAAGTTCATGGATAATGATTTTGCTTGATGGCAGACGAATGCAAATATACCACTAATATTGCATTGCATTGCATTTCCGGCGTTTACGGCTAGTTTCCTCAAGTCGAGGACGAATGCTAGGAGGGTTTATTGACTAGTGAAATGATTGCCGATTGGAAGCGGAGTGGGGCGTTTCTTGGATGAATGAATGGAGCGCCGTGTTTTCGTAGAATAGGAAGAACTATGTCCAAGCTTCCTTGTCTGAGTTGTATATTTGCTCTGGGCTTTGGAAGGCGCATACGAGTGGTGGAAAGCCCTATCAATTAAGAGAGAAGTATAAAAATTTAAGATTTGAGATTTGATCATGCCTTTTTCGCTCACTTAATGTAGTACTTTGGATGAACGGAGGAAGTTGTGAATTAGTTTGGGTTGTTGCTCTTGCGTGTGTTCTTAGCCGGATGGAGATTTTGTGGTGTGGTCTCTTCGCTCACCATGGACTGGTTCCTGTTATCATGGCTGCATCAACTCGTTCGCGGCCATCTACGCGAATAGCAGTCGATCTGATGAGAGGTAGTAATGAAGAGTGATAGTGCACCTAACGGACATTATAGCACACACAAATTACTCTTTCGACCAAAAGAAGGTGCGCAAGCTCAGATGGTGGTGGTGCTTGGGGTTGCATATACGGAAGGCTAGAGTAGGCTAACTTAATCTACCCCCAATAAAGCTTAACACTAGATCTGAGAGCCGGTCTGCTTCTGTACCTGACAATCATTTCCAGATTCTGGCTCGGTGCCGTGTTATACGAACCCACGGGTGCAGGGACAGGAAACGTTTCCTTTGGTGTGTATTTTTTAGATAGACTGGATATACTGGGTGGTTGAAAGAGTGGGAAGAAGAGCTAGAATTTGGCTGTGGGGTGTGGTGAGGTGAGGTGAGGTGCTATTTCTAAGCTGCGAAGGCTACTGTCACGCGCTTGATGTATTGTCGATGATGGTGATGATGGGGCGGCGCCGAGTTCCTGGAGACCTTACTAGATATGAGGGGAAAGAAGGTTTTTATGGTTGCTTGGCATAGCTTGGGTCTGGACGTTGTTCATATTGATCGACCGAGTCAGTAGAGCAAACTTCGAGTACCTCACGCTTATGCAGTAGCTAAACCACACAGACGATGCAGCAATGGAACGATCAGACGTCAATGACGCTATTGAATTTTCGAAGATCTCTTATATTCAATTATTCACTCGAGCTGAAGAATTTCCTACTGGCAGCTGTCAAATGCAGATGGTTTTGCTCGGCTTAGTAAAGTTGTCGATCTTATTCTCTGTCAGAAGATTTGGCGGACAAGGCTCTGAGGGTTGGATATGTAGCCTCGTATAGTTTGTATGCGGAATACCTCTGATAGGCAATGAGTTTTTTTATACTATTTTGACCGTGGCTAATGTAAACTGGTGTTATCTGGGGCTTTCTTCTGCCCCAGAAATGCTTCTTCTTTGGCGCAGTTTACCAGCACTCGTCTTTTTGAAATACCCAACCTACCAAAAGGTCACATTTCTGGTCAACGATAGCAGATGGATTGGCCTTAGCTTTATGCTATGCAAGTTATATACTATTCGTGAGGAAAGCCGCGGTGACGTTAAGTGCTTCTCATTCTTGAATTGGCGAACAGCTCATTGGTGAACAATCAATCGGCCACGACCAATTCAGACCTAGAACTCTTCCCAAAGGTTGGAAACTCCCGGTAATTTAGCATTATCGGACGGTTTCTAGCTATTAAGATGAGCTACATCGCTAGTTCGATATCTAATCAAGCCCGCTACCGGCCAAGCTCTGGTAGTACCCGCACTAGAGGTTTTGATATCTAGCTCGCCGAAGCAAACCTTTGAACTCTTGCTATACTAGCATCGAGATCCGAGATATGTCAGCGAAATTATCATTCAGAAATGCACGAAGAGGCTTCCTCTCACGCACTGACAAAGTTCCTCGTATTTCGAATGCTCTGTGGTCATTGAATTGTGGTACGGAAACCAAAATCTACGACCTCTTCCTTAGATTGCTAGCACCTTTCCGAACTATGGAATCTGGACCGCATTGGCCTTTAGACCTCATATGTCTTAACGTTGGCGTCAACCAAATTCGGCTGCGACCACTGTCAGTCTGCTATTGGAAATGCTTAATATACACTCTCATTACCTGTATCTGCATTATGGGTACTCATGAACCGATCTCGTACCTTACCAAAACGTTTATAAATGAAGGCGGTTCCCTCGTTTGAGATGGCGATTCTTTTACTCACTCGATATCCAACCACATCTCTACCTCCTTCATTTGTCTCACAATGCGCTACTCTATCATCTGCGTAGCAGGCCTGGCTTCCATTGTGGCTGCCGCTCCAGCTGCTCGTCAGGGAGGCCTCGACTTTGCGTCGATCGAGGCTGTTCCTCTCCCAAGTGTGACCGGACCACCACCTACAGCAACATCTGATATGGTCTCGATTGATCCGACCTCTGTTTCCTCAGTTGGAGCCGCTGCAGCCACTGCCGAAACATCAGCCGCCGCAACAACTTCCCTCTCTGCGATGAACAAGCGTGATCCGCATATGGTCCCCTGCACAACTGCTTCGTGCTCGGTCACAAGGCCAGGCCGGGACTATGGCTGTGGCTGCTGTGGCTGTGGCTGGGACGTCTCTTCCTCAACTAAGGCTAACTTCACATCTATGGGCTTGGGCGTCTCTTCCTCAATCAATGCTACCGCCACATCCAAGGTGTACACCTCATCCAATGCTACCGCCACATCGGCGTACACCTCATTCAATGTTACTGCCACATCCATGGTGTACACCTCATTCAATGCTACCGCCACATCCAAGGTATACACCTCATCAAATGCTACCGCCACTTCCACACTGGCACCACCATATGTCACTCCAGAGGGTAGCAAACCATGTGATATTCAACCCGACGGACACGGACCAAAAGTCCAGCCCGACACCCCCGAAGCTTTCGCCAACTACAAGGAATTCCACAGAGAATCCTTGAGCGCCATCACCCCACTCGGCTACGAATCCACATTCAAGAACCTCAACGCCTCCGTCTCCGGCGTCACCTACCTCGGCCTGACCACCTACACCAGCTACGACGTCCGCAAATGCGGCGCCCAATGCGACTGCACCGAGCTCTGCACCGGCTTCAACATCTACGTCGAGCGCGACCCGTCCGTGAACCCGCATGCAAACTGCAGCGACCCGGCCTCCATCACCAACTACAAGTGCACGCTCTGGGGTTCCCCCGTCGAGAAGAGCATGGCCACCAACCACGGGCAATACCGCGCCACCTTCCACATCGTGATCGCCGGCTCCAACGGGTACATGAAACCCACACCCCCGCCCAAAGTCCACGGCTGGATGCCCCCGCAAAAAAGCGGCGACGGCACGAAAGCGCATTCGCACCCGGCGAGCTCGATCGGCGAGCATTTCTTCCCCGGGCCCTTCAACCCCGATTACTGCTCGGCGTTTGCGGCGGCGCAGAATAAGAAGAATGCGCAGAAGATTCAGAGCTGGAATGCGACGCTCGCGAATAGCAATAATCCGTTCAAGTGCACGTTCTTTAATGCGTATTTGTTGAAGAAGTTGGGTCAGCCGTTGGGCACGTATTGCTCGCTTTTTACACAGCATTATCCGGCTGAGGCGGCGACG
This sequence comes from Clarireedia sp. CPB17, assembly GCA_002242865.1. Taxonomy (NCBI): domain Eukaryota; kingdom Fungi; phylum Ascomycota; class Leotiomycetes; order Helotiales; family Rutstroemiaceae; genus Clarireedia; species Clarireedia sp. CPB17. The sequence continues at coordinate 514 of LLKJ01001144.1, read as the reverse complement.
TATACGCCCGGGAAGCACGGGTGGGATATTGAGAGCTCATGGACTTATGCTCTTAAGGATTTGTAAGTCAGTCGCGAGGTGGATTGTGCTTTTGTGAGGGAGTCTTTCATTATACCTTCTGAGAAAGACTTTAATTTTTGAGAGTTCTGGGGGGTAATGTGAGATAAATAGAGAATGTAGAAGATGACGATTCAGGAATTGAATCCCATGAAAAGTGATTCTGTTAGATTTAGAGTCATTATAGAATGATAGCCACTTAACATTTTCTTGCGATTGATACAGTATTGCTCTCGTGGTGAATAATTGACCATCATCGCTTTTCCTCTTTCCTCTCTCTACCATTGAAATTTTTGAAGGGACAAAATAGATTGGATATATCACATCACATGATATCCCTTCTCGAGGAAGGAACACAACAATTGCCGGTTTTGTTGCATATCTGAACGAGAGCAACCTGTCAATTTTTTTTCCTGATGTAATTTTAGATGTGAGATGTGATATGTGATATGTGATA
>LLKJ01001141.1:0-12370 GCA_002242865.1 Clarireedia sp. CPB17 | reverse complement strand
CTGTTCATCGCGACGATGAAATGGAAATACGAGAATGAGGCAGATGAGACGGAGGTCTTTGCCTATTTGAGAAATTCGATTGCGGGTGGGAGATACGAGTTGGAGGAGATTTGGGAGGTGGCGAAGAGTTTGCAGGCTTTCTTTGATGGGGAACATGTGCAGGGGAGGGCGAGGGGGTGGCCGTGGAGTTATGTGGTTTGGAGGTGAGTTTTCCTTTTCTTCTCTATTAGGGGGGTGTTGGTTGGAGGAGGCGGAAGTTGGTTTCGGATGGGGAAGAGGCAGTGGTGTGGACTGGAGTTTTTTTGAACTATAAATGAAGTGGAGGAGTACTAACTTACGTGCCTCTGTAGGAGAGACGGTATAGGTGGTCCTCAAGATGGGGAGGAGGATGAAGATGAGGATGAAGATGAAGACGAAGACGACGATGAGGAAGATGAGCAGGAGGACGAAGACGAGGAATAAATCTCTCGGGAATGACATCCCACACAACCTCCTTCATTGCCAGACGAGAGTGACTTATGCTTCGTCTTTACTTTTTCGCCTTTTACATATACCCTCTGGCGTTTACGAAATTCTGTTTTATCTTCAACTGTGGGGGCTTTGCTTGGGATGGTGATGGGATGGGATTGGGATGGGATTGGGATGGAATGGAGTGTGCATTGTTTAAGTTGCGATGTGATGTTTATTTGATGGAAGATTATGATATGGCACATAAAATCAAGAGAAATAACATCTGGGCGCAACGCATTCATTGATTAGTCTTCCTGTTTATACTATACCATCTTTGTCTGTTGCCATGAGTTATTTTCAACCGGTGCAAAGGAATTCACTCTCCCTCCTCCGTCGGCTGGTCCCATGGATTCAACGAACGTATCGGCCGTCACCCAGACCCGCCGCAAAATATCGGGGACTTCTTTGGCGGCATCTTCATCCTCGGCATTAATACTCCTAGGTAGAAATGGGCCTTTCTCTCTCTCGCGCGCTCTCTCTCTCTCGCAGAAAAGTTGCTGGAAGGGGGTATATGAGATATGAGATACTTACCTACCGGAGATTCGGCGCTCTTCTGGTTGGATAAAAGATGATTCTCGGTGCTAGGCGTGGAAGCTGTGGCTGGATAGCTTTTGGGGAATCTGCGTGGAATGTGTGTTTGTGTGCGCGGAGAGCGACTCTCTGCGGCGAGTACAGTAGAGGGATCTGAAGAAGGAGAGTGCGAGAGTGCGGTGTGGATACGAGGTGGCGTTTTGGTGGGATGGATGTGGAGGGATAGATAGATTGATAGATGTGAATGCAATTGCAGATAGTTTCCTGAGCGCTGGGCAGAAGGGAGAAAAGCCATGCTAAGTATCTATATGCAGCGCGGTAGCGATGGGTTAAAGTAATATGTATAATGAATTGACCGCGCGCGAAATATTTTGTTTGCAAGGCGGGCTATTCAATGAGATGGTACATGTTAACGAGCATGTGTCGGCTCTAACCTGTCATCCCGAGACCATAGGAACTCCATTCAATATAAGTTCATGCCGTCATGTGTTCAAGGGAAACAGGTACCGGCATTGCTAATGTCCATGAAACCCTAACCTCAGCCTTACGAGATGGCATGTTGGTTCCGCGAGAGAAACACCAAATTTGCGATGCCGTTCTTACCTATCCTGCGACCACTCCATGACATTGATGCGATGTTGGTAGACAATGTCATTCACCAGCTTCTCGAATAGAGTTTCCTTACATAATCCTCACTTGGGATTTTGGCACCACTCTAAGATGTTGGTTGGAGCAGTATGATCGGTCGATGTGCGAGTCCTTTTGTTATCATATCCAGGGGAATAGCATGGTACCTGGCAGGTGAATGTAGAATCGCAACAAATCTCCCACAGTTGTCAGGGTGAAAAGACAACCTGAACTGGTAATATCCGGATCGAGAAATATGATAACCAGCACCAACTCGGCAATTTCACTATCCCCCCGCGGAACAAAGGTTAAATTTTTCTGCGTCTTGCCACCCAAAATTTAACCTTTGTTCCGGGGGGGATAGTAGGTACCGAAGCTATTCTGAGACTTTCCTCGAATTTGTGGATATCAAGCCACTTCTGCACCAACCCATAATCTTATCACTGGGCAGTCAGATTAACCGCTAGCATCAAAGCGAGAAGACAATGTCTCAAACCTACAGAGGATCAAACGGAAGAGTGGCACCCCACTCTCCCAAGGCCAGCCAGTTAGGTATTCAATTGTAACACAACAGACCTTTCAGCCGCAGGAACGGTGGAGCAGCTAGCGACTAGTGACTTGTAAGGATGTAATTGTTTCCTTAGCATGGGCACTTGGCAATAGCGCGCGGTGGTGAGCCTATGGGAACTTTGCCGGACACATAACAGATGTGGTAGTTCGTTCGTCTTGCTCTGAACTTGTGGTATGAACTTGATGGGAACACGACCATCGACTCGCCTTGCGAATAGTTTTCTCTGACGCCAGCCGGAGTTCAAGATCGTGTCTTGTCCGTCGAGGCTGCGCCCTACACAAAGTGAGATGGTAGTTGATAGTTGATTGTTTGAAGACACTGGTCTGGATCTTTCTACAGTAGCGATAGAAGATGCGTTGTAACAACATTAAACGCGAAGGAAAGGAGTAAAACGCACTAGATTGATGAATGCAGTCGCTACTCGGCTATCTGCCCCTTGGAAAAAGCAATATCACAAATATCACAGATATCACAGATATCGCATCGGAGACTCGATCCTCAGAGGTGTCTCTTATCAGCCTGTGAAGATATTAATCGATAACAGTTGTCCGCCGAGTCAGTACTGTATTGTCGATGCCCACGCAGGCTGGTCTAGGCCGGAGATTATGCGAGAACTTTTCCCTCTCTCAAAGCTCCAAAAGCGCCACGACTCATCACAGCGGTAAAATTGATATTGAAAGCTTTGGCCAGGAGGCAGGCGAGGAAGGTCTTTTGCGAATTTCGTTGGTCGCCAAAATCAAATCAGTGGTTGTTGAGGAGTGAGGAGATGGAAGTATTCGATCTTGTTGACTCGCACCCGTCAATGTAGGAATAAAGGCTCCAGCGCATTGCAAACTTATGTTAGCATTGAAGATAGTTCCACAAGTTTCATAACTTTCACAAGTTCCGATAGTTATAAAACAAACATAATAAAAGACTAAGTTCCAAGGAAGCTTTTTTCATGCCGGGTTACGAAGTAGACCGCGGAGACATATCTTCCCAAGCTTCCTATTCTCCATTCTCCAGTTCCACAGTTCCACAATTCCTTACCAAAGATTCGTCGACCGAATCATGTGATGCGTTTTGCCACCGCCACTTTCAGGCGAGATGTGAATTTTTGAGAGTTGAGGCTTTTGATACGCCTAGATATGAGGTCGGTGGCGTCGGGTAAACTATTTTCGTCAAGAGCAAAAAGCCGTGGCAAGGTGATGCTTGTGAAAACTTCAATTACCGGTTCACCGGTCGGCACAAACATCCTTTGGAAAGTTTTTTTGGTTCGTGAAGACTCAAGAGACCCTTTTTCTCCATTCCCAACCCAGTCAGTCGTTTTATCATTTTAGTATCGAGGCACGAGGCAATAGGAAGTCAGCTAGAGCGGGGTGCCAGGAGTTCTTAAACAACCACCAAGTTCCACTTAGTCTCGGACGGCTATTAATTACGGAGGTAGGATGCAAAGGTTGAGATGATTGACACGAAGATCTTCGCGAATTCAGATTGGAAACCTAGATTGGAAATGCAACATACGTACATACAGATACCATGATCATCATGATGACAATCATGACATGCTCCATAGGTAATGGTAATCTTACATAAACCAGGCATGCATATGGAGATACTGTGCAGTGTGCAGTGTGTACGAATGCGAGCAACGGAATTCGAATCGTGTACTTCGTAGCCGTCAATTGCATGTGCGAAACAATTATCAATGAGTAATCGGTGTCGATCAGGTCTACTTATGGTGGCTGTGGCACTCGTGGTGTGGTGGTGGCTTTGCAGAATAGTAGCAGGTTGACTAGGTCGCACAACGGGGTCGCTCCCTACATGCAGCTTCCAAGTTTCCGCTTTCCGCTTGCCAGTTTCCAGTTTCCAGGTTTCCATCCAACTCTGTCCTCGGTCAGGGCTCAGGATATTATAGAAGTAGATGTGCAGTGTACGCTCTATTCTCTCCAGGTGCTACGTGAGCCCACCTCTGCTTCCTGTACAGTACTTGTTGGTACAATATATACTCCTGATTGTGCCTTCGCTTATGTATCTATGTACTCACCTATAAACACGGATGTATACATGCATATATTGCATAAAATCCTGCTACAAGTAGTACGTGCTGTGAGGTGCGACAACTAATATCTACCTCTGCAATCCTATGTCCTATGTCCTATGTCCTATATCCATGTACCCAAATGACTCTGTAGAAGTACAGGTACTTGCTAGCAAAAGTGGGCATCGGCATAAAACTCTACTGTACAAGCCGTGCAAGCCTACTTCTACACTCTGCCCTCTACCCGTCTTCCGTCACGTCTCCATTACTTCTACCATCAAGTAGGAAGTTTGAAGCGTCGATTGCTGCAAGTATCTTCCGTATGTACCGTGTCTTCTTAATGATTGACAAGACAAAAAGAAAAAGTAAAACAGGGTCCCGGCTGCTCTCCAAGACAGGAAAAAGCCCCATTCGCCCTGTGCCCCTCTATCAAAAATCGAAAATCAAAATCCCATCTGCAATTCGGTCGCTAATTCGCCACACTCCCACGACTTCCTCCCACTCCCTGCACAATTGTCTGCAGATCCCTTCTACACACACCCACTTGCACACCACAGCTTTAACGGATACCATTCTTGACTCTTGCAACTCAATTTCGACTTCATCCGCCATCAATCATTCGTCGCCAAGGACACGCAGAAGAGACGCAGAGGACTGACAGAGGATAAGAAAGGGAAAGGAACAGAAAGGAAAAGGAACGACAAGAGCATCGGATCGTATCGCATCGCGTCCCCGGCTTTGCACGAGCTCGGTCTTGCTTGGGTTCGCTCCTTCCCGCCTGTTGATATCGAGTCTGCTGCAAGAGCAAAGCGCGCATGACAAGAGTCCTAGCAGTCCGAAGAAGCACAGAACATTCCCTGGACTAATATTTACTTTTTTTTGACTACCGAATCTATATCCTACCTTCCTTTCCTTCTTCCATTCAGCTACAGCATATCTTTTTGCCTTGTATAGTAAATCTGTTCGATGATCCTTAGCTTTCAGTGGAAAATTCTGCCTTCACTTTCACTTTCGTCGTCTGGAAGCTTCTCTGTACCCTGCCAGTCGATCCCGACGACTTCGGCCCTTTCGATGAGTACCTGATACATCTGCACATCAAAACACTGCCAATCGGTACTACCCAACCTTACCCCGGACTATTCTACTATTATTATTATTATTACACAATCAGTCAGTCGGTCAGTCTTTGCGGCTTCGAGGTCAGGAGGTGGCCCACCCCCAGAGAGGCGGACCTGCTGAGGTCGACAGTTCCTTGCCATGTCAGAGGACAAGAACGAACATGAAAACATAATCAAGGAAGCTGACGACCAGAATTCGAATATGGGCGACGACTCTCAATCTTCATTCCGAACGCGGTCCTCGAGACACGGCGCACAATCAATCCCTACGTCACCATCTACAAAGCTGCGATTATGGGACTCTGATATCCCCAAGAGTTACGTCGCGTCGACATCTGAAGACGTCAAGTCCTCGTGGAGTACGGGTTCGGATCGCCAGCTAGGAAGCCCAACGACAGCCCACAGCGATCGAGTGTTTCCAATACGAAGTGTGGTCAGTGTCGATTCCACCCAAACCCCACATGCCTTTTCAGGTCGACAATCGGGCGAGATGAATGATTATTTCCCACACCATTTGTCGCAGTCTGGGCCATCAGGAAAGGAACCGTCTGCGGTGAGTCGGCAGCAGACGGGCGACTTCACGGGCAAACCGACCCCTCGTATACCTCGTCAAACCCCCCGAACTTCAGAGGATAGGCCTAGAGAACGCAAATCTTCCACTTCAACGACCCATAGCGAGAATAACGGCAGTCGTATACAACAACTGCTCGATACGTCATCTGATAGATCCATAAATACCCAGACAACAGCTTCTGAAAAACGGGCGTCTAGCATTTACTCAAACAGTAACCAGGTCTCCGACGATGGCGGCGGTATTGGCGGAATAGTAACGGCAAGATTCCAACATATCGTGACTGCGGAGGGACATGCTGTTATCACTGGCCGTGACGGGGAGACATTGCAGAGATGCGAAGATGAACCAATCCATATTCCCGGGGCTGTTCAGGGTTTTGGTCTGCTCATAGCCCTGTCGGAGCAGGAGGAGAACCAATTTCTAGTGCGGGTTGTGAGTGAGAATTCAGCCCGTTTGATCGGATATACACCTCAAGAGCTCTTTCGGCTCCATAGCTTCCTGGATATTTTGAGCGAGGAACAACAAGTAAGTCGTCAACGTAGTTCTCTTTACTACTACATGCTTATCAGCACAGGAAAACATGCTCGATCATATTGATTTCATCCGGGATGATGAGGCAGACCCTGCATCAAATGGTCCCGAAGTATTTATTGTCTCAATCCGCCATCCTAAAACGAGAAGAAATAGGAAGCTATGGGTAGCGATTCATATCAACCCTGCTCAGCCAGATTTGATCATTTGCGAATTTGAAGTTGACGACGATCAAGTATATCCCCTCGTGCCTGTTCACGACCAGTCTGATGAGCTTCCCGAAGATACATTGAAGAGTAACCCAACGCAAGAAGAGTTCAACGAGAGCACCCTGATCAGCAGCAAACCGCTTCGGGTTCTGAGGAATGCCCGCAAACGTAAAGGCGAAGCTGCAGCCATGGAAGTCTTCAACATCATGTCTCAGGTTCAAGAACAACTTGCCGCTGCACCAGATCTTGATCTGTTCCTCAAGATTCTAGTTGGTGTGGTGAAGGAATTAACTGGGTTTCATCGAGTGATGATTTATCAGTTCGATGCTATGTACAACGGCCGGGTCGTTACTGAACTTGTAGACCCACGAGCGACGAAGGATCTCTATAAGGGCCTCAACTTCCCCGCTTCTGATATCCCCAAGCAGGCTAGGGAGATGTATAAGATTAATAAAGTTCGACTATTGTACGATCGGGATATGGAAACTGCTCGTCTTGTATGCCGCAGCACCGAGGAACTTGAAAGGCCGCTCGACCTTTCCTTTTCCTACCTTGTAAGTTTTAAATTCTTTGTGATCGTGATGATCGTGATACCTACGCTATTTCTAGCGGACTGTGTACCCGAGTAACACTCTGTTGACGTTTTCGTAGCGTGCCATGTCACCCATACACATCAAGTATCTCGCCAATATGTCGGTGCGTTCATCGATGTCGATTTCAATCAACGCTTTCGGCGAGTTGTGGGGCCTGATCGCTTGCCATTCATATGGCTCGAAGGGCATGCGAGTGTCTTTCCCGATTCGGAAGATGTGTCGACTGATAGGGGATACCGCGTCGAGAAACATCGAAAGACTCTCTTATGCTGCACGGCTCTACGCTCGTAAACTTATCAACACAGTTCCGACAGAAGCCAACCCATCTGGTTATATCATAGCTTCTTCGGACGAACTACTTGGTCTGTTCGACGCCGATTTCGGTCTCCTGTCAATTAAAGGCGAAACGAAGATCTTGGGTCAATGCGAGCAATCCCATGAAGCGCTCGCTATGCTCGAATATATCCGTATGCGCAAATTCGGTTCGGTTCTTACTTCTCAAGACGTCAAACAAGATTTCCCAGATCTCAGATATGCACCGGGTTTTAATGCTATCGCTGGCTTGCTGGTAGTGCCACTGAGCACCGGAGGCAACGACTTCATTGTTTTCTTCAGGGCACCGCAGACTAGACAGGTGAAGTGGGCCGGTAACCCGTACGAAAAGTTCGTGAAGGAGGGAACCGAAGGCTATTTGGAACCCAGGAAAAGTTTTAAGATGTGGAGTGAGACAGTGGTAGGAAAATGCCGTGAATGGACCGAGGAGCAAGTCGAAACGGCTGCTGTCCTTTGTCTGGTTTACGGCAAATTCATTGAGGTATGCTTTGGGCAATTTCTCGTTCTGGTTTGCTTTACTCGATAACTGACTTGGAATCATAGGTTTGGCGTCAAAAGGAAGCTGCTATGCAGAGCAGCCAGTTAACACGCCTATTATTGGCGAATTCTGCTCACGAGGTTAGGACACCATTAAATGCGATCATCAATTATCTGGAAATTGCTCTGGAGGGTGCCTTGGACCAGGAGACACGAGACAACCTTGCGAAATCCCATTCTGCTTCAAAATCTTTAATTTACGTAATCAACGACTTGCTGGATCTGACGAAGACTGAGGAAGGCCTGGATTTGATTAAGGATGAAGTTTTCGATCTCCCTGCGACTATCCGCGAAGCCACTGATTTCTTCAAAGGGGATGTTAAGCGGAAGGGCCTCGAGTACAACGTGATTGAGCATCCCGGCGTACCTCAGTTTGTGCATGGCGACCAAAGGCGTGTGCGCCAAGCAGTTGCAAATATCACAGCGAATGCTGTGCAACACACATCGAATGGCTATGTTACGGTTGAGCTCTGGCTGCAAACCATATCGGAAAGTAGTGCGACTGTGGAAATCGTGGTGCAGGATTCGGGTGCTGGCATGTCTAATCAGAAGCTTGACGCTCTTTTTAGAGACTTAGAACAAGTGGATACCGACACAACAATCGACCCTGAGGCAAATAGCATAAAATCGCTGCATGACGGCAATCGTACCCTGGGTCTTGGTCTGGCAATGGTAGCGCGAGTCATCAGAAATATGGGTGGCCAACTGCGATTGAAGTCTGAGGAAGGGAAGGGGTCTCGATTTGTTATTCAGTTACCTTTTATGTTACCAGAAGATGATGAGTCGAGGAAAGGCGACGGGAGATCAGTGGAGTTAGCTTCTCCAGTAATGACACCGCCTCCTGCCGGAGGAGAGGGCGAGGTCACTCTTGTTGCACCGCCAACTCCTATCAGGCCTGAACCTCCAGTTCGCAGACGGAGCAAAGAAGAAGTTCTTAGTCTGCACAGTTTTAAGAGCGAATCTAGCAAAGGAAGTGCAAGAAGTGACGTCGATAGACTCATTGACGCGATATCGGGCCCCCCTGCGGATGAGAATCCGGAATTGCACCGTGTCTCTAGCAGAGAGAGTGGAAAAGGTCGACGGAGTGTCGCAAGCCTCGGTAGTGCGTCCATGCAATCTCGCAATTCACAAAGCGGCTCAAGGGGCTTGAGGCATTCGGCATCGTTTCATACCACCTCAGATGGGCGGTCTAGTTTCGAACTTCAAGGGAAGGATCCCTTTGGAGACAAAAAATCATCTATTAAACCTGTCAGAATGCCGGATGAGTTTGCAGAAACTCAGGACAGCACTGCCCCTCGTGTCGCATCTAGAGTTGTATTTGATGTCCCATCTACACCTCCACCAGAACTAGCTACAGCGTCGACGACAGAAGCTCCTAACGCAGAACACTTGAATGTGTTAGTTGCTGAAGATGATCCTGTCAACAGCCGTATCATCAACAAGCGACTGGAAAAGAGTGGCCATCGTGTTTATCATACAGTCAACGGCGAGGAATGTGCGAGCGCTTACGGAGAAAATGTTTCTAACGCTTCAAATAACGCCTCCTCTTCTCGCTTTGATGTCGTACTGATGGACATGCAAGTAAGTTCATGCTTTCATTGAGCCTTTTCTTATTCAAATTATGGAGTTCATCATAACTAACTTCATTAGATGCCAATTGTTGATGGGCTTTCGGCAACCAAGATGATTCGATCATTTGAGAAAACACATCTGGATCTCTCCCCGCGAGCTTCTCTGAATGGACGAATACCAATATTTGCAGTTTCGGCCTCACTTGTTGAACGCGAAAAGCAAACTTACATTGATGCTGGGTTCGATGGATGGATACTTAAACCAATCGATTTCAGACGCCTTAACACACTGCTCGAAGGCATAGTTGATGAGAAGGTTCGGAAATCCTGTCTATACCAAACAGGCAATTGGGAGCGGGGCGGATGGTTTACTGAAATGCAACCCTCCGCATTACAATCCTCTACAGCACCATCTAACGAAACACCTGTCACAAACCCTCCACAGAACGGACCCGAGCCTCTTCAGCCAGATGTCGATACTCTTTCTGAAGCTGGCTCTATCACACCACAACCAGAATCTTGATGAACACACACACACATGACGATTAGTTGAGATGACACAAACAACCGACAGGATTTACACCCCGAATCTGGTTTGCAGCCCGCCGGAGGACCAATTCAATATTCAAGTTTCTATCAGGCATGCCATGATCGATAAGCAAACGAAGATCGGATGAGATGGTATTTCAAGTTAAGGTCCGGCGCAGACCGGTACAAGCTGTGACTATTCATGGCTCAGAGACCGGAAGAGACGAAGAAGATTCTCGAGGATATTTATTCATGAGATGAAATATGGTCCGGTGAAGTGTAGGGAGGAGGGAATTGAGCGTAGATACATACACCTCGCATGGTGTTGATATGGGTTCCGCAGGCAAGCGGATGGTTGGTACAGTAGGGAGAAGGGACACAATATAAACAACCACGTTCATGACTAGGTTTTATCAATCATAATTATTTTGAAATGAGCAATGACGCTACTGGCCAACATGATCAAATTTTGGAACACATTGCACAGGGCGAGAGATATTAAAATCAAAACCTATCCGGAGCAGAGTGTGCATCTCATATCTTGGCAAAAATACAACCCAACGACAAAATCTGGGGTAGGCGCTAGTGCGCGGGAACTGCCGCCCCACCCGCTAAGTAGCTTGATTTTTTGGTGTAAAAATGCGTGGAAATGAAATTCTCAAGTAGTGAATTGTTTACACTCGATCGGATGGACTTTTGTTGCATATCTGAGGAATCTTTAAACGCTAATACTACTTTCCTATATAGGAAGGAGGAAGAAAAAAGAACCAGTAGGACGACGAGCGCATTGAGCTGTTTTGGGAATAGTAGGAGAGTGCGCGGGGTCGTTGTTTGAGATGTACCTCTGGCCTTCATCTCTAGTTGAGGATCTGGGGAAAGGTGAATGGAGTGGCTGAAGTGAATGTTCGGTTGGAGAAGAGGTGGTTTGTTGTTGCATATCTGCAGAATCCTTCGACGTCGGTTGCCGCAACTACTTTCCTATATAGGAAGGAGGTTGGGAAAACAGCCAGTGGGAGCGCGAGCGTAATATACTGCTTTGAGATTGCTGTAGTATATGGGTTTGTTGTATGGATGGAGTATTGCGGGAAGGATTCTAGGTTGAAGAGATACGGATCGGGGTTGTGCTGCGATTGAGATATATGATTGGGGATCTGAGATCTCGGGACGGTACTGCGGGATGGTACCGAAAACTTTGAGATCGGGGATTGGGCTGAAGGAAATAGAGTGAATGATCGGATGGTAGATACACTTTGTTTGTTGCACGTCTCACCAACGTCGAACGCTCATACCACTTTCCTATTCAAGAAGCAGAAAGCAAAATGAGCCAGTAGAACGACCAGCGCAATAGGCTTCTTTGGGTGCAGTATGATATCTCTATATTTGGGTAGGAGGCTCATTGTGTCCCGCGATATACCTGATATGCGGGGAAGTTCAAGTGAATATAGTAGATCTGGAAAGCGATCTTGTTGCATATCTGAGAAACAACGTCGGGCGCTGCTACCACCTCCACTTCGAGAGAGAGAGGACAAGTTCGACCAATCCCTTCTTGAGCGCAAAGGGCTGCTCTGGGTATATTATGATATCTCTAGGTTTGGGTAGGAGGCCATCCCATATACCTGATATGCGGGGAAGTTCAAGTGAATTTAGCAGAGCTCGGAAGAGATCTTGTTGCATGTCTGGGGAACGTCTGGCGCTTCTACCACCTCTATTTTGAGAGAGGAAGAACAAGTTCGACCAATAAGTGGAGGAGCGCAAAGAGCTACTCTGGGTATAGTGTGGCAACTGTATATCTGGAGAGCGGGAAGGTCTCAACCCACATGGAGTGAATCGGCGAAAGTGAATCGCCTGTTGCATATCTTAGCAACGACATCCCTCCCATCTTCGCCCTCTCCCTCCCAAAGCAGCCAATCCCTCCTCGAGCGCAAAGAGCAACTATGGGTATGGTGTGGCATCTGTATATCTGAGCAGCGGGAAGATTGCAAGCCATGCGGGATCGCGGGAGAGTGAATCTCCTGTTGCATATCTCATCAACGATATATCTGCTTCCCCCTGCCCCTCCTCCCAGATTTCAGCCCTCTCCCTCCCAATCAGCCAATCCCTCCTCGAGCGCAAAGAGC
>LLKJ01001140.1:0-11282 GCA_002242865.1 Clarireedia sp. CPB17 | reverse complement strand
GGAATGAGGGGTCGCGGATGTGATGTCCTTGGGCCAGATGCCTGAGTAGCGGGAATTGAGATCCAGGATCTCACCCACAGGTCGAACAAGGATATCCAGGAGTTCATCGCCCTGCGGCCAGGTAGTTGCCGTCAGTCTAATGAGTTCAAGGCCATGAACCGTGTAGCCCATTTCGCCATCGATGCAGACTGGACGATCAAGATGTGCGTCATCATTCTCAGGGGTAGTTTCAAAATTCAATACCGCGGCTAGGCGCTTCACTTCGGTGACTTTGAAGACGTGGTGTTCGGCTGTGGTGCACCCTAGACTGTCGCCTAAGTTTTGTTCGCAGCAGCGCCATTTCTTCTCACGCTTGGCTTTGGGGTCGAGAGTGGAACGGTCTTTCCAGTAGGGTTTGCCGTAGTGGTATGTGCATTGCCCGCCGGAGGCAAGTGCGCCGTCTTCTTCGCGGCGGCCGGGGAATACTTGGAAGCGGGATTTGCAGCGGTCGCATACTTCCCAACCTTTCGAGGCTTCGATGCCGTTTCTGGCAGTTTCAATCTCTTGGGGTGTGGGGATGGATGTGACATATCCGTGCTTCGCGAAATCGTGAACAGGAGTGTATAGTCGTGGGAGAATAGAGATCTCCTGCTCTGTAGATAAGCCTGTCTCAATCGGTTTGGGTGGTTCGGCGGGTTTAGCCACCGGTGTGTCTGATAATGCAGAGGCTTCCGCTGCCTTTTCTTTAGCCACCTCTTTTGCTCTTTCATCCTTCCACTGCGAAACTGTCATTCTCTTGTAAGTCATGATTTTGTTCTTAATCACATTAGAGTAGATTGACGCTTGTTCACAAGCACTTTCTTCAGCATCAAGAGCTCTGGTAATCAGACCTTGTTCAGAAAGAACAAGTTCCTCCTCAGCGTTGTTCGCATCTTTGCCCAATTCCGTATTGAGCCGCTTGTACTGGTCGTGTAGAGCTTGCAACAACCTCAATCTCACGTTATGAACAGCTGGTGCAGTCCTCCTGGCACGAGGATTCAACGGTTCTGATTTGAGGGGTGTTTTAACAGGAGCGGGTTTCCGAGCTTGGGGCGTGGCAGGTGATGCAACTGGCTTCACTGAGGTAATATTATCTGTGCCTAGAGGTTTGGCTAGCGCTGAAGTGCCATTTTGCAACTTGCGGCGTAATGGTGGGGGAGATATCTCGCGCTGAATAGCTGAAGGACGCTTCGTTATCGAAGCTGATGATACTTTAACTTCCTCGGGCTTTTGTGTGGTCGTTGGCTGGATTGATACTGATGGAGTTCCCTCCAGAGCGCCAAACTTTTGACGTTTTCGTTGTCCATTCTGCTCCCCATCATCGGTAACAATCGTTCGAGGAACTTTTGATATTGCCGTTGCGTCTGTTATGGGTTGTTTGACGCGGTCTTGATGTGAGAACATACAACGAGGAATTAAACATTTTTCCCGATTGGGGCATGGAACTTGTGCGAAAAGTCCCTTTGTTGTAAACATTTCGAATGATGGAGGAAGAGAAAGGCGAGTGTCGAGTAAAGGTGAATGCTGGTCAGATGATTAGGAAGTAGCAGGATATCCGAAGGCAGGCAGTTTAGGGATTTCTCTCAATTGAAATAAGAAACCAGCAACAAAAACGAGCGAAATCTGAAGCTGAGACTGTGATCTGAAATCCCTGGGCTTGACTCTCTCAGAGAAGATTGCAAACTTCCACCGGAAATATATGCACGCCGTCGTACATATCACGTGCGTGAACAATAGGAGTTTCAACCTTGGAAAGCTACAGGAGGAGCTGGGTGAAAATAATCTGCAGTAGAAATCAATTATTGCTTAGGTCGGAATTAACAGGAAGACGCGGCAGTCTGGCGTAAGACGTTGCAGCTCAAGCCAGTATCAATCAAGTCTTCCCTTGTCATGATATCCTCCGACCGATCTTAGTACTGATGGAGTTGGATTCTGTAGCTTGTCCAATTGAAGAGACAGGCGCGGGCGCGGTTACTTTCCTAGCCTTGGTTTACTGTAGCGAATTAGCGGCACGCCCGTTCAGGTATAGCGCCGTTGCCGCTTTGCACGTATACCTCTATCTACGCCAATCGACCGCGCCGATAAATACATCGCTACGGCTAGTCCGCGGTGATGAGTCTTCGTACCATCTACCTCTTCTTCCACCACACTTACGCCATCGCCGCTTCTTGGGCTCCCATTTTCCCTCCACCGGACCATGTTTGCGGGCGTCGCAGTCCGGCTGCCTTCGTTCCGCCGCTCTAAATGTAAAATCACTCTTGGTCTTATTTCTTTGTCTCCCCAAAGCACGGTGCAGGAGGTATCGAATCCCTTTACCCGAGTATCCTTGATCTCCCAATTAGCAACAATCTCATACTGGAATACAGCCCCCGCATATAGTCAAGGAATCACGTTGCACCAAGATGGTGATTGCCAGTGGAAATTCATGGATGCATGTGAGATGAGATGTGTATATTGAAACGAAACGATAAGATGACCAAGCAGTACAGCACAGAAAACACACAGAAATTGCAGACAAGCGCTGTTTCTCTCTACAATCTCCACTTAAACAGAATCACCATCCCTAAATCCTTTCTTACTGTTCGTAGCGGTTTCGGCTCTTGCTTCTTTTACCATCGGGGCTCTGACGGCGTTGTTCACGATCGCCGGCACCATCTTCACGCGAGGGTCTCTCACTCTTGTCCCCTTTTTTGGCGTCTGTGTCTTTGGTGTCTCCTGAGTTCGATGGATTTACGACCTTTTGGGCGAAGAGTGCATTCCGAGCTTTAAGTTCGGCCTCAGAAGGTATGGGAGGTACGGACGCTGGCTTTGGCTTTGGTCTGGCCGCTGACGCTGGCACTTTCGGTTTTAAGTGTTTGTCATTGGCATATTGAGAATCCCCGCGTCGTGTCACTTTGTGGGCATTTGGATCGTTTGATTTGGAATCTTGGCTGGGCATTTTGTGTTTGGAGTTTCGGAAGCTAAAGGGTTGGGAAATGAAGAGTAGAGATAGGGCAAGTTGAGCTGGATTAAGAGTTGGATGGATGGAGCTTGAGATTGAATGGATGTGTATGTTCTGAAGCTCTACCTACGCTTGGTGCTCCAGCCATATTTATATCGTTCCACCCAGCACCAACATTGCCTCCTGTTAGGAAGTCGCATATTGCACAGGCAATACTTGGTATAATCCACCTGTTGCCTACTCTTAATAGCCTCACTGCTGCCTTGTGCACTACAAAATGGCCGGTCTGCACCCGAACCATCTCCCTCCGGGAAAAGCTCAGAGACCGAACAGAGACCCGTTTATGAGACAGCAGTTCTGTTGTATAGATATGAGATTTGTGAAGTAAGCAATTTTTCGATGACACTTGAATATGATCTGATGTGCGTGGATGTATCAAGAATAGGCAAAAGGCTACTTGGGACATGTATTAATTAGTACAATATATGGGTGCTTGCAGCACTTCCTGACAGAATCGGATTCCGACGTCGCCTATTCTCCTATATAAATCAAGCATCGGCTCGGCCAGAGGAGCAGTTCAGTACGCTCGATCTTACGCATGCATACCACTCCTGTTTCACAACCATGAATTACATCACGCCAAGGACATTATTTGGATTTGAAAAAGAAGTGCGGGATCTATTTGCTTAAACAGACGGTGAAAGGTCAGACAATACTGTATACAAACAAACAAAGCATTCCCTCCATATATAACATCTGCTCCCACAAGTGCCTGAGCTTGTCTATCACATCTCTTCTCTCAAACCTTGAGTGCAGTTGTCTCTACTATCCAAGTGTATCTATTTTCTTCCATCTGTGGCCTTGCCCCTAGTGCGCGAATGTGTTCTGTCTTTTTCCCTATTTCCACTCTGTGACTTAGCTTTTACCGATTCGGCAGGCGTCACCGTTACTGGCCCATTTTTCTCCCCTTCTGCATCAGATTTACCCTGATACGGAGCAGGAGAGCCAAACTTATCACGCTTCCCTGAATCACGCTTGATTTCCCGTCCTTTCCTTTCCTCAGGCTTCCAATTGCTTGAAAGTAGGGAACCCGTGGAGTTATTCTTGTTCTCGGAGGTTGACATGTCGGCTGGTGATTGGCGATGGAGTGTGGGTGATGTGGATTGATTGTCTTGGATGAAGTTGACGAAAAATAGCTTGCTTGACTTTATTGCGAATGCGGAGGAGATTTTGATTGAATAGATCAGTGAAGTGTTCTGGCACCCTCCAATCCCGGTCATCCAAGCATATTTATATCTCTCAGTTCAACGCTTATGCCTTATCGACCACCAGGTGTCACACTCTAATTAAAGACTAAACCTCCTTTACAAGCCTCCATCTTAGAGGGAATCGACCCGGAGGACGAAAAGAAGACCTGGTTCTCGAGGTAGCAGTTCTATTCCAAGCATACAGACCAAATGGCGGCATTTCATGGTCACGGGAATAGGTCCAGAGAACGATAAGATGACCTTTTCGAGGTACAGATGAAGTAGCCTATTAGGCAACGCTTCTTATTTTGGATGTATGAAGTTACTTAAAGTAGTATACAAAGAAAGTCGACCCGCAGCCGGTTGGCGCTGCTAAGCGCCGGCCGCCGACCGTGGTCATCATGAGTCTGGATGGGAACTCTCTGTGTGTTTATTTAGTTTGCTGGCAGGAATCTGGGTTCGTGGACGGGTCAGGGGAGATGAAGGATGTAATGTTAATAGGCATTGATGGTCTACGAGGTTCTACGGGAAGCCTTGAGAGCCGGGAAAACTGCGGAGTTTGTTTCTGTGTTGGCGGGTTGGGGCTTATGCATGGTGCGCTTGAGGGTCGTTAGTTCGGCTTGTGAGATTGCGCAATTGTTGGGTCTCCCGATCGGATATCGGGAATGGGATAGGTGAGGATGTTGTTAGAATACGAGGGAGACGGGGGGATAACTCTTTTGAGGGGAGCTGGCGAAGGGCAGTGCTTGGCAGTGTACTTAGTATGGGCACTTCATAGCTCCTCGGGAGTTCTTGATGTGAGATATCAATTTAGTCTCTAGTTTCACTGTCTAAGTATTCTAGTCTAACACATATTGCCTGGTTCCGCTCCGAACACATCATGCTTTGTCCTTCCGTCCCCTTCTCTCTTTGCTGTCATCACCGCTACTATGCCCCTCACCTTTACCCCCCTCACGATGTTGTCTCCTTGGTTTCGAAGCATCACCATGCTTCCCCGACTTTGTGCTTCCAGAATTATCTTTTGATGATGTAGAAGAACCTTCTGCAGGTACTATCGGAGTCATTCGAAGATTCGCTAAAACTTTGTGGCTACTTTTCATGCGTGATTTGCCTTTAGACCCGTCGATATTGATAACCCTCAAATTGGGGTTAGATGGCCCTGCGCTATCACTGTTGCGATGAGGAGATTGGTCATTGCCCCTGCTCGGTCTTGTCGTCGTCTGGGACTGCGAATCCGCAACTTGCTGTGCTTTAGGGCTCTTATGCTCAGGGCGCTTTCCCTTATCTGTTTCATCACTTTCTTTGCTTCTTACCGCTAATGTTTGCGCAACTGCTCTCCCCTGCCCTTTCTTGCTGACCGACACCTTTTCTTTTTTCGCTAATTCCATCAACTCTTCTCCGCTTACCCTGAGCTTCTCTCCCTCTTTGGTTTCATGCCTCTGAATTTTCATCGTGATTAACGCCTCTCGGAGAAGGATGTAAAATGCCACATGTAGGCTCAACTGCACGTGGTCAACATGAGAGAAGAGAGAAGTTTGCAGCTGTTGCTCACTTGATAATAGGGCGAATCTTCCGGCAATTGAGATATTTTGCTCTAAATTTCCGATACTTTCTTTAATAATATTTCTTGATCGACAACATCTTGATAAATGGTTAGAAGATTCCTGCCTCTATATTCGTCATACTTGGTCGAATCTCTCTTATTGGCAGCTTCGAAGAAGATCGTGTAGATGACTATTTTATCATCCACTACATCAAATGCCCATTTATATTTTGTTTCGTCACCTGTGATACTTGGATCGCATTGGAGCTTCTCGATGAGCTTCAAAAGATTAACTTTGATTGGATTTCCCATTTGGAGATAGAGTGTTAAGAAACTAACCTGTATGTCATAGAACTTTGGTTCCGGTCGCGCTTTGCGTGCCAGTGGTCTCTGTGTACCTGTAAACATGTTGGATTCTTAAATGCTATACCTCCTAATCTGAATAGTTATGGATGTAGAGTTCGGTACAATTAGTTTCTCGTTCGAGGGCTACTTGCCATAAGTCAAACATGTTTTGCAGAGAACCGTAGCTTAAATATGACTTGAGTTGCTATTCTAAGTTGTCGGAAAGGAATGCAAGCATGCTCGGCTTCCAAGGAGGCCAATTCGTCGAGGCCCCAGGTCACCGCAATATAACAGCAGCTAAATAGGCAACTTCCAGAATAAGAGACCCGAACAGCCGCATAGTACTAATAAATAGAGGGTTTGTAGCACATGGCCCTTGCCGAATTACTTAATGTGGAAGTGAAGCAACTTATACGTCGTTTCGGATTGGCCTACTCACCACACTGGCGCAATATTATCCACAACGACCTAAAAAGACTGCCTCCAGACTCTGGCCCCGAGACCCGGGGTGTCTCCATGTGGGGATCAGAGCCTGGCGTGATATACTGGGATAGATCGATATCTGCCTTTAAGATCTCCGAGAAGAGCTGATGTAGTAAGACTGGAAGAGTTTGCGGAATCAACGAAGAACAGAATTGCCCAGTGAATGTAGTACAGTGAGAAGTAAAAGAACGTAGTAAAATATTTCCACAACGCAAGTGGGAGGGCGCGGTCGGTGAGTAGTGATGGCCTGGAGCTCACAGAAGTCTGTATTAAAGTATTGCCGTGGAGTGGTAATATCCGAATCAAGGCCGCTCGTTGGAACTCTCACCGTGTTCCACTTGGAACCGCCGTGGTTTGTGCATTTCAGACTGAACTTTTATTTGTTCTAAAGAGCATTCTCGACGATGTGCTGGCGTTTGCTTGATAGTTTGATCGCGTGGAGATCTTGCCCATCGTTAGGGAATCTCGTGCAATGAAAATCTACTTGTTCGGTTCGAGGAGCTCCCAGGTCAAAAGCACCGTCCGAGGATCTGCATCCGCTAAAACAATAGCTTTGTTGCTGCAGAACCAAGAACACCTAGCAACCGTTGGCAGTAGATTTGATTCGGTATCTGCTGGTAGGTCTACCCTACCAATACTTTCATTCCTTTCTCCATCACATTGGCCAAAGCACCACGTCGCCCACGTCTGCCATTGTCGTTCCGTTGGTGAAATATGTATCATTAGCGAAGTGATTGGTAGTTGAATGATCCGTATGCCGTCAGACCCATTTTGCCGTCGCTGTAAGATCGTCGCGATGCACCATGAACCTAACTACATCTGTCGCCCTGCATGATGCGGGTGACAAGCCACAGCTTCGCCCCGATCTTATTCGCAGCCCGGCAAAGAAGGCAGCACTTATCAATTGAAATGTAAGATTTCCGCTCAATAAAATTCTTCGTCAACCTTTACGAAAGCCTTGCTCTAAGTAGCCCATATCCGTGCACTGAGTTGGGATCGCGATAACCATCTCTACAGAATGGCGGGTAATAGCGACGATGGGTGGCATCTAGTGGTCGGCCAACCAGCAATCGAGATTCGCGAAGAGAAGCAAATTCAAGAATGGGAAAGGTCAGAGGGCAATTGGTCTGGATCCGGAAAACATCCGGTGGATTGGTCGGATCATAAAAAGCTTCATTTATCGCGAGACAGAGAACTAGGGTCTGGTTCATACGGAGTGGTGCAGCGCGTCACATATGGCGCCGTTACGATGGCTAGGAAACAGTGAGCATTGCCTTGAATCCTAATTTCGCAATTCCAAGTATCTGATGAATTTTAGCGTCATCCCTCCACGAGGGATGACTGTCGAACAATTGCGAGAAGAAGCCAATGCGATGGAAGAGTTGGCGCACAAACACATCGTGAAGCTTGTCGGAACATATACGTTGAAACGCAAACACTTATACCTTCTTCTTTACCCTGCGGCGACGTGCGATTTGAGTACTTTCATCGACGATATAGACGGGATCCGCTCAGATACATGCGCCGACCGAGACGATGCAATGAAGCGACTACATGCCCTTGGGCTGAAGGATGTAGGACGAATTGAAGATTTACCAAATTTACGACGAGTGCCAGCTCAGGGAGACCAAAATCCCCATGTCGGCAGATCTACTACAGCTCTGGGATTCCTACAACAGATTATGGGGTGTATAACGGAAGCTTTGTTATTTGTTCACGGAAAGGGCATCCGTCATCGTGATCTGAAGCCCAAAAACATTTTACTTAGTACTGGACGTGTATATCTGGCCGATTTTGGAATCGCGAGGGATGTGAAGGAATCCGAAGACAGCATGACTTGTGCTCGTTATGGCACCGCTTCTTGGATAGCACCGGAAGTGTATGACTGTCAACATCACCATATGTCACCGGCTGATATATTTTCTCTTGGATGTATATTTCTTAACATTGCGACGGTTCTATATGGGGATTCTACCGCTTTGGCTACATTCGACGAAGTGATGAAGGAGAGGGAACGGCTTAAGAAATACGGAATTCTTTCGGAACACCTCAACAAACTACAAACCAGGGCCATTGAGGCGCAATTGGCCAATGAGGAGGAGTCTAATTTTAATGCCAAGAATATATTAGGACTCGTGGAGAAGATGTTGTCGTTTGACGCTGTGAAACGACCTACTGCGAAACAAGTCAATGCAAGGCTACTAGAACTTGGCGGCTTAGATCAAATTTACCATCTCAGTTGCTGCCACAAGAACAACGACTTCCTTGCAAAGATCATAAGTAAGCCTTTCCCCATATTATCCTTTGGAGATTTTCATCTGCGTCCCAGATCCGTCCTTGACCAATATCACTTACACAACTAGACTTCAAATTAAAAAGCGTTGCGGAAAACAGCGCCCTATCCTCGGGGAAAATAGCTATGCTCGAAACGGAAAATCGCAATCTTCAAGACCGTCTTTCTTTCCTCGAGCTCAATCATGGTACATGGGAAGCCCGTTTGGAAAACGAACGGAAGCATGCAGGCAAGCAATACTTGGCACTGAAGGAGAAGTACGACAACGAAGTCGAAGTACGGAAGTCCCTCGAGGAACGGCTTAGAGCGTTGGAAGCTCATGGGCAAAAACGGCATCCATCGAATCACAGAGGGCGAAATAAGTCTCACGGTACCCTTCACCCTAACTCAAATCAGCATCGCACCAGCCCCAGCCTTGATTCCGACACCAAGACCACTATGAAACCACCCCAAAACGTTGCCCTCCCACGGAATCCAAGCTCTACAAACCTCGTCAACCAAAGCCTTACACGCAAACCCTCACTTATCCCTCTTCCAACCAGATCTTCAACGCCAATAGTGACGACACCAAATCGACCAACTTTCGCACGAGACTCTGGAAGCGCGACAAGTACTTTAGTTAGTAGTACGCATTCTATCTTCTCGAATAGAAGCACCAAAAGCACGGATAGTGTAAGCTCAGTGGAAGATGGCACTGAGACTTTGAGATTAAGTCCACCAGAAAGCCCTACTGTGAACTCCAGGTTATCAGGAGTTGGAAACCCCTCCCCAGTTAGGGTTGAGAAGGGTATGCTCAACAGGATAGGAGATACTAAGGAGAAGGATAGAACAGTACGACCAAGTTGGGCGAATATGGTTGCGAAAACGGTGTCGAACATGACTTGAGGTGGTCTGATATCGTTGAAATGAGAATTGTTGGATAAGATTCTTGGATGATACGCATGCGAGTAAAATCGCCTGTTTTATCAAAAAAAAGATCACAAGTGTTGGTAATTCCCGCAAGCCAAGCTGAGGAAGCTTGAGTGGTAGGCGGCTCAAAATGG
Source organism: Clarireedia sp. CPB17 (assembly GCA_002242865.1). NCBI lineage: Eukaryota > Fungi > Ascomycota > Leotiomycetes > Helotiales > Rutstroemiaceae > Clarireedia > Clarireedia sp. CPB17. The sequence continues at coordinate 1,369 of LLKJ01001140.1, read as the reverse complement.
ACGACAACATCGCTCTAGGAGCGTTATGTCTTCTTTCGAAAATCGAAGGACAACTTCCTATGCCAGTATAAGAAGCACATTTGTAGCTGGAGAGGAACCCTTTTGTTGGCTCTGAGATATAAACACAAAAAGATATTGTGATGAAGAGTTCCATAGATAGACAATCGACCATGACGAGGTATTCATACCAGTCAAGAGGTCAAACCCATACTTCATGTTGTCCACTCAAATTTTGATGTGCTAATTAGGCATAAGTTTCAGTGCATGATCTTTTACAGTTCCAAAATGCCTAGTCTTGAATTCTAGGGCATTTTTCAATCCCTTCTATCTTTGTTCGACGTCTCTTTAAGTTCCGGATCCTCCTCCCACTTACTAAACTGTTCTACGATTGGTTCACCCTTTGTTCGAATATCATACTACCAATAAAAGAGCAAAGGTCATTAGCTCTTTATTATTTCTCAAGCAGCACCTTACATAGCTAGGTACTCTACCTCCACTGTCATTCACTTTACCTCCTAAATCGCAACACCAAAAACATGTCTCACAACTCCCTTCCCTCAAGTAAAGGCACCCTCCTCGCCAGCTACCAACCGTCCCCCTCTCCCTCACTCCCCTCCGACCAACACCACCACCACCCACTCCTCCAACTCCGCTACGCACCCATCCTCACCTACCCCGCGGGCCCCAACAGCGCCATCGTCCTCCCCACATCCCCTCTCGTAACTCACTCGCACACAGATCCGCACACGCGCAAACCCTGCGAATCAGCACACTTAGAATTAATCCCCCCTTCTCCTCCCCGCCAGCTATCCCGCTCTTCCATTTCTGCTGCGCACGCTCCACCACCACCCACGCCACATCCTTCCGCTGCTTGTTTTCCGCGTCTGCGTATGCGGGAAAGGGATATGAAAAAGGAGACGGAAGACGGAAGACGCTCGAAGTCCCCATTGATGAGGGAGTTGCGGAGGGGTGATGAGTCTGAGGTTGAGTTTGGAGATGGGAAGAGAGAATTGAGGCTTGGTTCTGAGCGGAATATTGCAGATTCACATGCCTCTCCAGTGCTTAATTCGCCTATATCACCACTCTCTTCCGCTCCTCGGAAACCTTCCTTTGCCCTTCCGTCCCCCATAACAACAACCCTGATAACGAAATACAAAATCTACATCCATCCTCCTACTTTCCCTTCCTCTTCCTCTGCATCATCAGCATACTCACGTATACGAACGGAAAATTATATGGATATACAACAGTCGAACTTACCGCTGCTGCAACAATTGCTTACGAATTGCTATCGCGAGGCCCTGCTGACAGCGATGCGGGCTGGGGTGAGGTGTGTGGTGATTGCGGACTTGGGACGGAGGGTTGGGGG